>CM017906.1:22936477-23084864 GCA_008369825.1 Triplophysa tibetana
ACATAACCCCTCCCCCAGCATAGCCGGGGATTCCATGCCTGCCTGATTCTGGTAATATGCCACCTAACGCATGGGGTCGACATCGTGGTTGTTGGAAAATACACCATTTCTCCAGTGTATTTTTTCTAAAAAAACGTAGTGTTTTAGGGGGTTCTAATGTTAATTTAGCACAGACTTTTCCGTACGAGTGAAAGCACAGTCTTGATTTTGATCGTCTTTTACTTGTATGCTTATCTCGGGTGATGGTAGATTTATTAATCGACAAGTAATGGGGTCGGTCGTATCTAACACAGTAAGCCTTGTTACTCTCGCCTTCTATGTGTACACACCTTAATAGAGGGACATGATAATCACCAACTGATTGATTTCTATTATATCGGTGTATATATACATTGTATAGAATCCACCATTTATGTCTGCTTGATGCGGTGCGTACGTAACAGTTTGGTCACCGGTTTCTATAGCGACCCCGTGGTTTAATCCTAAAATAATAGACAGCTTTCCGTAAAATGTCAATGAAGTATTCGGTGGACCTTTCAGAAACACCTTATTTTAACATGGTCAAATCCAAAACTCACACCCGATGGCAGATTTGTATTGATGTCCCTGATCAAGAAAACACGTCGTCATAATATCCATACTTTATTCTGCAAAGTTTGTTTGATATCTTTGGATCTCTGTTGATGAAAATCTCAATTTCTTTGTCATTAGAGGATTTGTCACTATATATTATCCTGGCCCCCCCCATGGTCCAGAATGAAAGCAGCATCGTCCTCATTAAATGTGTACCACGACGTAGGAATTCAAATTCTATCAATCCTACTTCCCATTCTCCTTTCAGGTTTATAGTTCTCGCTAAGAGGGTTGTAAAATTAGATATTTTATTCTCCGGATAAACAGATGAAGATGCGTTGCAGGGGGTGTAACATAAAAGCCAACCTCAGCCATGGTAGGTTTACACAAATGTATACATCTAGACAGGTTACTTTGTCTTATGGCTTCTGTACATCCCCCAATTCTTTTTGATCAATCCATGAGGCAAATTTCGCAGGCCATCCGAGCATTGTACCAGCAATAATGTTTTTTACCTCTCTTCTTCTTGTCTAAAATTTTTCCACTTTAAATTTCTTGTTTTACCTACAAGAATTTTCTGTATTTCTTTTTCATAAAAAACACCCTCAATAACATCTCCGTCGTAATCACTCAGTCTGTAGACAGGTGGGTCTCTTGGGACATGTGGTTATGGTGAAAAAACTCTTGCGCGTAGTTTCCTCATAGCCTTTGGTAAAGGACCTCTTACTTTAGAAATTCGCACAACATCCCCAACTTTGTACTTAAAGGAGGTTTGACACGGCGAGATCTGCTATCACCATATAGATTATGCAGCACCACAGATTCATTTCTTTGTTTACATCAATCGGCCTCATCTTGATACTCTATTATAGGAGGCGTTGTACCCTGCGTTATGTCTTGAAGTATGTCAATATAGCGTTTTGAGTTTGTCGCTGTTAAATACCTCCACATCCTACCTTTTAAGGTTCTGTTAAACCGTTCAACAACACATGACTTTAATTCAGAAGCTGTTGCGAAATGTGTAATGTTTACTTTTTTGTGAGTTTTTGAAAGTGCTTGTTAAAGAACTCCGTCTCTCTATCGGTCTGTAGCCTAACAGGGTTTCGTTCTTCCAGTATGGACTCAAAGGCTTTAGCCACTTCTGCGTCAGTTTTGTTTTTTAACACACGAGTCCAAGCATATTTACTAAAAAGATCTATGCATGTCAACAGAAAGTGGTTGTTGTCATTTTCTTGTGCATATGCTGACATGTCCACTAGATCGGCCTGGAACTGCATGTCAATACCATAAACAAAAACCCTATTCCTTTTGTATTTTAGAGGAGCAGTTTTGTGCAGTGTGTAAGTATCCTGCCCGGAAAGCCATACCGATACCTCTTCATCAGTTAAACGAACCCCAGTTTCTTTTAAAACAGCATCTTTTAAACGTTTTTTACCACCTAAAGAACCGGGGTTTGAAGGCGTGTAATAAATGTTTTTCATTTGTTCTTCAGACATATTGCCGCGCCAGTATCCAAAAAAGAATAACCAAGATAGTTTCAGTGTTGTGGGTTTTTATTTAAAAGAGTAAAAGATCATACATCATACGTCATCTAGACTGTGTAGGAATTTTATACACATCACAATGTTTTTCTCAAGAATGTAATCAACAAATGATACAATAATCTCACAAACATTAGTCTGATCATTTCTTGATTTTGTAATTACACATAAATCAGTTACATACGTACACATACATAATAAGTCTATAATTCTAATAGAATTTCCAAATTCAGTCATCGAATCAAAGATTTTTCTGATAGTTACAGCAATTGTTTCATCCGCATCAATGCATATATGCATCAATTCAGTCCACTCATTTGACACGCTTCTTACAACAGACATTAGATTCTTGAGTTTTGTAAATCGTTTAACATAAACACCACATCTGTTTACAACAATAACAGATGAACCAGCACCGTCATCAACAATCTTACACAATAAGTTGGTCATTTCACATCTTAAACGTCGTTTAAGTAGACATTTAGCCAGCCCCGTTGCATAGCATGAATTCCCCATAACGGTGTTAGACTCTGTCAATTTGGACAAAACCTTTCCAACTGTCCACAGCGTCATAGACAATCTTTTCACTGTTGGTATCCACAAGTTTTTTTCTGACTTGATGAAGCTTTTCCAAAATTTAGGCCTCGTCACGCAGTTCGTGCAAAATTGTGTCAACTGACCCCTGAATCCTCAGGGGATGGATCCTTAAACCACAATGGGCAAGCGCTTGAGCTATGATGTGTTTAAGCTCTGGTTTAATCATACCACGTGACAGCTCATCAAAGTTAGTGTCAAAAAATAGGCATCAGGTTCAAACAGACAGCTGTGTCTAATTTGGCTAGGATGGTCGACTTCGCAACCGATACAGAGTTCTTTCATCTTTTTGTTGATAAGATGCTCCAGAAGTACCACGACAGTTGCCTTTATGATCTTGAATCCATCAGCGCGAATACAATCATCTGTGTCGGCGATACCCGCAAAGGCCGAGTCGTGATGAAAGTCAGGTTGTGATAACCCAGATCCGTACAAAATTTATCCAACCAGCTGTTGTCATAAACTGGCAAGTCGTTATCCATCGGTGTTGCATTGTCGTCAGGCATTGATAGAGCAGTCCAGGGGTTGATGGCGCAAGTGGTGGTTGACAGAGTTTCTTGAGACATGTTAACCGATTGTAGCGAGTGAACCAAACTGAACCCTATTAATGGCTGTAGTAAGTGGGCGGGGTTAAGAGGCGGTCCTTGGAGCTGGTGACACACCTCTCTGGGTGGAACAGTTTAACTTTAACGGAAGTGTATCGTTCATAGTGATCACACCATTTAAACATTTTATCAATGCATGAGAAAATGTTGTCAAGCAAACGGACATCTTTCCACTGAAACAAAAATATCAAGTCATAGTGCATGTGATGCTCAGACTGTGTAATCGGATAGACATATTCACGGAGCTTTGTCTTGTTGTTGCATCGAAAAATATAAACGGCGTCATCCGGTAGCTTTTTACTATGGTCCCCTACCACACGATACCTTGTTTCAGGAATATCACCATCCCACTCTGCGGTGTACAAAGGGTCGTCGCCGCAGTTGTTCAAATCTCTCCAAACATAAAGAATATAAACCAGTCTTTGGCAGGAAAAATCAGACAGGGGTCCTGTGATGTGAAATCATCTCCAAGATCACCTGTATAGAGCACGACGCAGCGCGATTTCTTGTCAAATAGATACCGCCCCACGCGATTGCCAGACATAGAAAAATCACGTTTTACAAAATCATAGTCTTCATGGAGAAAGTTTGTCAGACTAACTCTCTGTTTTTTCTTAGGTGCATAAGTAAGCTTCTCATCCATTTCCACAGATCCTCTTGTCGGCGAAATACACATAACTTTTCGGACGGTTTTAGGAGCCTTTGGAGCAGCCATCGTACCAGTAGAGTGGGGACTTTCTAAAAATACAGCTTTTCTTAACATTGTCTAAATATCCTAGTATGATCAGGGGAGGGGTGGTATGTGAAACAACTATATCTGGAAAATGTCAACATCAGTGCTTGTTTTCTTTAACTTTTTATTGCCCTCATTCACAGGAGGTCAATGTATGGTCAATGACCACCTGTGAAGGGGGGGGTGTGTGACAGCGAGGTCTGGACATTACAAACATCTTTTATGATCAACAACAAAGGGCCATAAATGTACACACGTGCACGATCAAAGGGGGTCATAATCATAAAACACAGCAGGGGGCCATAAATTAGGGGGTCATAATCATAAAACACAGCAGGGGCCATAAAATAAAGTAATAAATCACTTTTCTTGACACACGGTGTATCATATCTTCTTCTTGGGTCATAGTAAACCACTTTTTAGTAGGACTACACCACTGGATGTAAGCAACTTTAGCGCACACAGCTCTGTTCCGGTTGAAAATCCCCTGCAGCTGGGAAACTTTGTGACGGCATAGTCGCAGGACAAAACATCACTCAACCGCTCCGATTAAAGTCTCAAACAGGTTTGCCCCGCTCAGTGACGCACCGACTGAGAAACTTGTTGAAAGTGCCCTAGTGATCGGTGATTCTATGGTCTGGAACGTTAACATAGAGGCACCAGCCACCATAGTCAAATGTTTACCGGGAGCCAGAGCGCCTGACATCAAGTCAAATTTAAATGTGCTGGCTAAGACTAATCGTAAATTCAGTAAGATTGTTATTCACGTCGGCACAAATGATGTTAGACTCCATCAATCGGAGATCACCAAAGATATTATAAAAGAGCTCGCAAGCACGATGTCAGACTCAATCTCCCGTTACCAGCAAGGATGTTTTTAAGAAATTCAAGATGCTGCCCATGCAGAAGGATGAACAGAGGTTGCTGTCAATCAAAGAACAGCTGATGTGAAAGTGAACAGTTAAAGAACAAGCTGCACCAGCAGCAGAGTTCACATCAATGAGTCAACTTGAAAAGACTTTAAAGAAACACCCCTCCTGCGCTCTTTTTAAGCATGTTAGGTCTGTTGCTGTGTATATATTATTTGATGTTGCATGTTCGATGCTCAATGCAGTTTTCTTGTTTAAAAGTTTCACAGCTGAAAATTAAAATAAGAAAATATGGGGATGCACAATAAAATTTGTTTAATATATTTTTGATATGTACATCAGCAATGTATTTATTTCAGTATATTTTTTTTTCATGTATTCACGATTCCTTATCAAAAATGCATTTATAAGACAGTTGGCAGGTAATGGCGGATAAATGAACATCACATTGCATGGACCTAGTCTGACATCAGATGTTAGTACTATTTTTTTCACCTAGCAATTGCCTGGTTTCTGCCCTGTTAATATTTCAAACAATCTATGTTTTGCTATTTGTTTGGCTCATTTTCTGAACCCCCAACTACAGCACACAGATTTAATACCAAAAGCATCAGCGTTGCAAATGTCTGTTGGGTACTCGAATCAGGAAATGATGGGACTTAATGACATAGCAAAGTTTGAAAACATGTCATACATTAAAATAGTGGTCAGGTCAGACACTGGTATGTTGGAAAAGTACAACACAAAAGATGCGCCACATTCCAGAACAGTGTTTTTGTACCTGCATGATGGTCATTATTTTATCATTAAGTATTTGAAAGTGTATATAGGCACACAATACATCTGTAGGGAGACCATAGTTGCAAATGTGTGTAACATCTGTAATGGGACTGAATTTTTCAGACACACTGTGAAAAAAAGACAATGTATGTCTTCAGTACAGCAGTCATAACAATCCGACTATTGTTATGATATGTATAAGAATAAAAATCACTGTTGACGAAGACATGCACCACTTGCATCATGGTCTTCTCTAACTATAAAAAAATGCTGGATGACAGATGTTATAGCAAGCAGTTTCTTTTTTACCTAAAGCGTAGTAACATTCCAAGTAGGCTGTTGTTCATGTTGGGCCCAGTAAAGGACAATGCTATTCAAAGAAACTCCATGACACTGAGCACTAGAGTCAAAGGTTGAGATTCTGTGCACTTTCTGCATGTCTGTTTTCAAAATCTAAAGCTTTGAACTCCATATAATGATCCTTCATGAGTGTGTTTTTTGTAGCGTAGATGTAATGCTAGAATGATGATGTTGGGAGTTTTCTGGCCCACGCACAGTGTTCGCTGGTATAGTCTGCAGACTCCTGGGACATGGTGAGTTGTCAGGTTTTCTGAACAGCAGCTTTCTATTGGTTTGTACCACGGGTGTCAGACTTGGTTTGTCAACAGAACCATTTCCTGCTCAAACTATTTGACTCTCACAGAGTTGTACCGATCACACATCTTACACCATTTACACTTTTTTATTGTCTGTAAAAACATCATCAAGCACACATCTCTCCACTAAAACATAATTTTCAAATCATAACAAATGCTAGCACCCGGAGAAACAAGACCATTGACATCTGTTACCGCAGAATCAAACTCACGTAATATATACAAAGAATCTTCAGGGGTCTCTCCACAACCGTCGGCGAATATACGATACCACACATACTGGGGATTACGCTGCACTATTCACAGACAAACATAGTATCTTGTCAATATTGGTTTAGGTCACTCCATACATAATTGTAAAACAATGACCAGTCTTGCACTGGGAGAAACAGACACGGGTCAAGACCGGCCCTGTCCAACCCCTGATCAGTGCTGATTTTCTGAGACAGTGAATTTTGGGTTTTCATTATCTGTAAACCATGATCATCAAAATTAAGAAATATAGGCTTGAAATATTTCACTCTGTGTAATGAATCTGTGTAATATATGGGTTTCACTTTCTGAAATGAGTGACTAAAATATATTGACCTTTCTCACGATATTCTAATTTTTGTGACCCAGTCTGTGAAAACTATGCAATCAAGAATCAAAGTTTTAAGTTCAAAGTTTGAGTTTGTTTTTGATTTAATATTTGATGTCAATCTCTTACATGACCATATGTAGTAAACATGAACAATATCGGGATTATATGATTGTATAATGACTAGAATTGGAATATAAGTGTTGAGTCAGTGTATTTAAGTGCTGAAGTACAAGAGCTTTTGATTGTGTACAGCTGCTGCTCATCATCATCATCATCATCATCATCAGATCTTCTGTGTTCTCATTGGTGAAGGAAGAACTGATGACATCACACATCAATTTACTCATTAAACTGGACATTGGAGAGCAGCTGTGTCTCATGCAAACACTATTAGATTGAAGCTTTTATAAGGACACCTCACAGCACATGTCTGGTTCTTCTGAGAGCACATTATTCAACCAGAATTTATAAGTTGTTCATCTGTCTCAGAACACTCACAACTTTAGAAAGTAAACTGTGGCAAATTGGGAATTTCAATGGTATTTACAAAACACCTGAGCAGTGGGGTAGCAATGAGAGTTGCAAGGTTTAAACATTTTGAGGGTTTACAAATAATGAAGAAGAACAATATAAGTTTGAAATATAATTGGAAGAGTTTTTGGGGCAGACCTGACCTGTTGAAAAGAGACCGTTCTTCTGTCTCGAAATATGGCACATAATCTAAATGTTAAATCTTATGGATGATTTGATAGGGTGTTAGCTTTAGATGCAGCACAGTTCCCATTATACACTCAACTCAACTTTATTTATATAGCGCTTTTTACAATTTTCATTGTTACAAAGCAGCTGTACATGAGACACATTGAATACAAGTAAAAAACTAAAGGCATATACCTGTAAAAACAAGAAAAAGGTGAAAACAACAAAGACAGACATACAAATGCTCCACACACACAATATGCAAACATACATACACACACACACACACATTGACATAGACGCACACACACACAGTGAAAGCACACATTGGCGATAAAGGAGAAAGAACCACAGGTCAAATATTAAACGGACTATAAATTCTTATATGCAATATTAATTATGTCTAATTTCTGAATTCTAAAGCAGCCTCCCCGGCCAGGCAGATAGTGCAAAACAATTTGCAAACGGTGGTGAGGAACCCAAAACTCCCATCGAGAAAAAAAACCTCAGGAGAACCCAGGCCCAACCAGGGGATTCCAGTTCCCCTCTGGCAAAAGCTGCTGCCTCTGCACAAGCTCAACAGTGCTTGCACAACAAGGCTAAATAAAAATAAAAAATGATAGATTTAAGATTATCATTAACAATCTAATAGCATTTGAAATGTTGTAGGAAAATCAAAGTTGTGGCGTCCTTTATCCAGCTCTATCCTCTTAGCTCTTGTCAGGTCACCGCTTCCCATTCTCAGCTCTGCCATCAGGTCTGGGCATGAACTGCATCCTGCGGTAACCTTGGAACAAAGAGACAAGACTGGCTGAGAGTAGAGTACTGTTTTGCACTCTTTGATGCAACAAGTACATCATTTGTTGATTTTTGTATCATTAACACTGGTTAATGATACATAAAGGTCCACAAACTACATGAGCAACATTATCAAAACCAATTAAAATCTAATCATAACATGCATCTACCTGTCCAGAGGTCAACAAGGCATCATCTTCGAAACCCTTGACTCTCATAGCCGCCCACAACCTATCCTTGTGTTCGGTCTGAATGTAATGATTGTGCAAACGTTACCTTGGTCGTCCACCTTTCACCGACGATATAGAATTTTCAAAATGACATTGGTCCACTTTCCTTATTGATTGCTATCAGGATTTAAAGGGATTTACAACATGCGTGACAAAAAATGTTTCTGGACAGCTTCACCTCTTCTGCTTTTAATAACTTTAAATGAGTTTACCCCTCAAGGTTACCGTTATAAACATGAGCCTCGTCTAAAGGGCAAAGGGGGAGGATCCTGGACACATTTTGGCGCATATGATGCTCTGTAGATCACACCATTTATGGTGAATTCAAGGGGATACTTTAGGACGACTAATGTGGTTAAAATGCTTAAACGTGTGGAGAGGGCTGTGGATGATGCGTCGCAAATGACATCAGTTATACCTGTTTAGGATGATTCTAAAATGGCATAGGCTTTGATTCTGTGTTTCAGCTTCTGTGAACTACGGCTCTTTGGTCAGTAGGAAGTGGTGCTCGATCTAAAATCATTACGAGATTGAATCGTTTAGAATGTGCATTTTAAAAAGTAATACTTTTCAGACATCATTATAAATATCCTTTATCTAAAAAATGCCTGAAAAGGTTTGAAGAACAGCAATAAAATATTCACTTTGGCATTTCCTTGAACTGCCCCTGCGTTCCATTCTGAAGTGATCATCCCTATGCACTACTCCCTTTGAAGAGTAGAGCTCTTGATGTGTAACCTCTGGAGGGAAAACTCGTGTATATCTCTTGATCTATCAGTTTAAAATGTATTTTGCTAAAGGAGCAACACAAACAACGTCATGTCTTTATTTGGAGTGACATTTTGTATGGTGTCCCCTTTCTCGAAGGGCCCTTCGGAGGGCAATATATCCCATTTGAAACTCACCGTATACGTGTAAATCATTCTTCTGTGAGCCTGTGGCGCTTATTTGGAGTTTCTGCGAGAGAGCACCCTATGGCCTTCAGATGTGGTGGCATTTAACCGTAATTCATTGAGAAACTCTGAAGAAGAATCGCACAGTTAAACGCTTTACTAGTATTTTTTGTAATTGTCATCACAAACAGACATTAACAATTAATGATCAGATGAGTAAACATATTGTAAACCATTTAATTGTTTTATTGGAGATGTGACCGCATGAACAAACTATTTTTGCCAACATGGAAGTTTTTTTGTTTTCCAAAGTCAGATTAGAAGACCTGTCCAGTGCAGATGAACGTGCAGGGGAAGCAGTTTTGTTTTATTTTCTAAAAACATTTTCTCTGGAATTTGTCGTTTTGTTGAGCATTTTGGTGTGTAAGAAAAACAAAGTAATGGTGGGTTGTTCTCATTTTCATTATTAGTCATGTTGGTGTGCATCTGTAAACACTGAATGATATTAGTGGTTACATGGTACAATGCACATGAGAAGAACACAGAAACCGATTATTTCTGTGGTAGGTTTCTCTTCAGCAGAGCATCAGTGTAAGCATTGACATAATCGAACATATCACAGTAAACATGACTTGAAAACATGAAAAAAAATCTAGAAATTCTATTTGTTCTAGTAGTTCTAAAAATCAGTGTTTTTCCTTTATAGTTACGAGAAGTGGAGGAGTACCTGGGTGTCTGAGGATGCTTTTGACAATTTTGGATTAATTTTTGATTTAGTCTTAGTCTTGAGAGGAAAATGCTTGATAGTCTCAGTAACATTTTTGTTAAGTTTTAGTCATTACCTCTAGTCCGACTGCAGTTTCCAACACTCATTTTGAATGATAGCTATTTTAAGTAGTCTTCAGACAATAATAATCATCATTAAAGCTGCAAGCAGCGATGTGCGGGCCCTCGCGGGAAGTGGCAACCGCAACCCTGTGCCACCACGAACCAGTCGGCCTCAGGAACACCAAACGGTGAGCAATCTGCATACAGGGAGTTACAATATAGAGCTTAGATCTAATCAAACATGCTACGTTTGGAGCAGAGTGGACGATGGTCTCATTCACTAAGCATGCGTAAACACAAATGTGTGTGTGAAACCGGCAAATGAACGTTTAAAACATGCCATTTCCTGTTTCCTGCAGGTGGCGCTATAACTGTATCTGAATATTGCCATGGAAATAGAAAAAGTGATGGGTGATAAAATAAAATGAATGCAGGCAAATGAAATTAGGATTTATTTATTTACACATGCAATATTTCCTGTTGCCACCTGGTGGCGCTATGACTCTTATTGAACACTGAAATGGATATGTACACTGGCTAAATATAATGCTGACCTGTTTGAATTTCATATGATCAGTTAAAAAGAGCTGAAAACATGTAATTTCCTTTGTCCTGCAGGTGGCGCTAAAGCTCTATTTGAATATTACCATAGAAAAGAAAATAGTAAATTGTAGGTGATACAATTAATGCATGCGAAATCTAGAAGAATGTTATTTATTTATACCTGCCATATTTCATGTTGCCAGCTGGTGGCGCTATTACCATAAGTCCAACTGACATGGATGTGTACATGATTCCAGCATTAGTGATAGTTGATCAATTTAATGCAGGCGAAATATAGTAGGATTTGTCATTTATTGATATGTGCAATTCTTCCTGTTGCCAGCTGGTGGCGCTATGACTAGGAGTGAACACTGAGATGGATATGTGTTCAGCCCTGGACTCTTATCAAACATAAAAAGTGTGATGCTGGTCGGACATTGTATGTCTGAATTATTATAGCTTCCTGGTTCATGGCGAAACATCAAACTTTGTGAAGCCGCCATGGACACGCCCCTAGACGAAAAGTTAGGATCTTTCATTGTATCATGACAAAGGTCTGAAGATAATACTGGCTATACTGGCCAAATATGATGCTGACCTGTTTGAATCTCAATGAGCAGTTAATCACTGTTAAAAACATAGTACTTCCTGTTCATGGCGAAACGCTAAACTTTGGCAGGCCGTCAGGGTCACGTTTCCTGACGAAAAGTCAAAAGCTCCGCAATTTAGCTTCGCAGAGGCCTTAAGATGAAAATGACATGAATATGATGATGATCGGATAAAATCTCTGGGAGGAGTTCGTTCAAATACGACGCGTGGAAATTGACAGAAATTACAAAATTCAACAGGAAATCAAAAATAATGGACTTCCTGTTTGGTTTAGAGATATGCCCCAAGAGACTTTTCTTCATGATTCGGGGTGTTCTATGAGTGTACCAATTTTGGTGCATGCACGTTTTGCGTAGCGGTCTGGGCAGTTCTAGGTGGCGCTAGCGAGCCAATTTGCCACGCCTAATTTTAAAACCCCTATCAGACGCCAAGTTCTGCAACGTCTGATGTGCGTGCAAATTATTGTGACTTTTCGAGCATGTTTAGGCTGTCTAAATTGCGATCAAAGTGAGATCAGAATAACACAGAAACAATAGGGCTCTGCACTGCAGAGCAAGCCAGAGGCTTGCTCTTTCGTGCTCGGGCCCTAATTACATTTTTTGAGAGCTCCATTGTGTGTAGCTTGCTGTGCTGTCCTCACTGATGAATAGGGCACAATCATACATTAAGGATAAATAAAAGTGGTATAAATGTGATAAACCACTAGGAACACATTTAAAACAAACATAAAAATACAGGCTTAAAATGTGTATGGTATACTGTATTTATTGAATTACTTTGTATTTACACACAATAAGGATTGATTACAATAACTATATTTATGGACAAAATGAGTTCGTAGATCCTTTATATACTTTACATTGATCAAAAATGTGCTATTGAAAACTTTTAAATGTCAGAGGGTAATAACAAATAAAATAGTTGAAAATGCATAAATGCCTATGAAGTAAACATGGCCTAACATCAGGCAAACAACAATCATAGTATCTATTGGCAATTTGCCAGACTATTGATGGTTATTCATTTTTAGAAAGGCGTTTCTTTCTAAGATCAACTTGGCTCGATTCCTGCGTCCACGACTAAGGTCACCTGTGATACTGAACACTCTCTCAGCAAATGCCTGAGATGCAGGCATACTGAGAAGGTCTTGGGCCAGTCGTTTTAAAGCTGATAGGTAGAGCCATGTGTAGCCCAAAAGACAAAGCCAGTCTCTTCATGTATGGACTGCGATTGCTAATCTTGGAATTTCCTGCCTGACACAGAGCTTTGTGTTTCTAGGTCCAGATGTCAGATTTGCACTTGATTTTGTTAGAAATCTAAATCTGGGTCGCTTTGTATGTGGCTCCTGCTCCACACATTCCAGGTCACCTCCCTGATGGTCAACGGCAACCTCTTGCATTCTTACAGGGGACACCATTTGAGCAATGTAATGTTCTGGTCTACTCCGAAGACCCTGTTTGTGTTTGTCATCAATTCCAATGAATGCATCAGCTGAGACAGTCGGATCAAGGAAGCATGCAGCAGTAGCAAGGGGTGAGAATTTTGAATCCCGGGGATCTAGGAAGCCGCTAAAGCGTTGGTCTAGGTTTGCCTTCATCTTTTTTGCCAGAGAAGATATGTCCTTGTGGCTTAAACCTTGGGCCTGGGGAAACTCAAATAGGTGAGCACTCAGGTCCAAGAGGGAAGGCAACACCAGAGATAAGGACATTGTGTCACTCTGGAGCATCTGGTTGTGCTCGGCAAAGGGAAGAAGCAGATCTCTGAGTGCATTGAGCCTTTGCCACTGACTTGGAAGCAGAGAATCCAGGCCATCGTATTGGCTACTTGAGTGAATGATCCTTCAGATCAATAAGATATACACTGAAAGATCTTACCTTTGATCTTCAACATCATCAGTCTTCTTCACTGTCCTCCTTGGAGTCTTCCTCTGTGGACTGTCGTCATCCTACTCTTCACTTTTTTTTAATGCAGCAACCATGTTTGTTCCATTAGCGGTTATGACGGTTAGAATCTTGCTTTTTGGTATTCCCCATTCCTCTGTGCACCTGTCGACACACGTTTTTATACATTCTGCTGTGTGGGGATGCGATAGCTGAACCAGGCTCAGCAATATATGCTTCGCTTTTTCCTCCTGGGGACAAAAGTAGCATGCTGTAATGGCAAGAAATGATGCTGTGAGTCCTCATTTCGTCCATATGTCCAGCCCTAAGGTTATTTTGCGAAGCGTGCAATCCACTGGGCAATCTTTTTTCTTTAGAGATTTGTTCTGGCGAATCTACTTTATATTTTGACACCCATGAGAATCCCACTGGTGATGTTAATTGTGTCTTCTCAATTTTTGCACCCTGTTGCTGTTTTTGTGTAATCTTCTCATGGACCTGAGTGTAGAGAATTGGATGTGATTGCTCTTTCAAAAAAACATCCTAAAAGCTACCATAGAAATTATAAATGAAATGAACATTACATTTTTGCATTTGGCAGACGCTTTTAAGGCAACTTGCAATGCTTTATACTATACATTTGTTTCCAAGTATGTGCAATCCCTGGGATCAGACCCTTGGTGTTGCTAGCGCCGTGCTCTAACCACTGAGCCACAGGAAAGCTAGACTAATACTGTGTTAAGGGCCGTTCACATTATAACATAACTATAAAGATAACTGTAGCTATGACTATATACCAGCAGACGATAACAGTAACGTTATGTCTATTTTAAGCCTGTGTGCTGCAGTGTTCTCAATCACTAAAATGAATGAAGATGACCTGCTGATGAAAAAATGCATTCGCGACATGACCGCAAAGTCTGGATGATCTCTCTGACGGCTGAAGGTGGGCTCATGTCCGGCACATAAAGGATATATTTTGCCAGCTTGCTGACTGACTCATAACCGTTACATAGATATAATATCCGGCCGTAAACACGGTGCTTACAGACCACTATAGTCTTTCATTCTGACATGAAAGCCGCGCTGCGATCACCAACAGACGAAAATTATCTGCCAGAAACTGTCAACGATATCGTTGTCTGTATGTGAACCCCAGTATTCTCCTGAATCAAGCACAATCAACATGGCTTCGACAAATTGTTTTTCTTTCAGATGAATTATAGCAGAAATGCTTCCATATATCAGTTCTTCGTTTCCTTCCCAAATCCCTTAGGTGTCGAAGCCATGTTGATTGTGCTTGTGTTCGCGGCTTTTCGTGGCAGTTCTTGCAGTCAGGCCGACAACTGCCTACGGTAGCCTGGGATTAGACATGCCCCCCTATCACTAACGCACATTTTGAAAAACAACCGTCTAATAGACAGTCAATATGGGTCTAGGCTAAAACGAGGCTGAATTTGGGATGTGAGTGAAAACGACATCTAACCACAGCCCAATAATAGACTAATCATCAATTACACAGCTATTGAAGGACTACATATACATGTAATAGACAACAGAGTGAGGCTAAAGGATTCTTTTCACTCAAATATAACAGGTTCTCATAAATGACAAACATCCAAACAAATTAAATATAAAGGACTTATTTAGAAAAATAATATTAACAACTTGGACAACATGCAAACATAAAAATGAGCAAATAAAATATTAAAATTATATTAAAATATAAAGAATTTAGTTTTATAAAACAAATCAAGTTACCTTTACTCCCATACCCACCACCCCCTGCTCTCGCTGGTGCCTGTTTAAAATGTCAAGAAATGGCATTTTTTATTTCCAATTCTGTTGCCAATGGAAATTTTGGTCATCACTGCGTCTGCCAAACAAGAAAGAGCAAAAAAATTGCACAAGAAAAGCATTGTTGACAATCATTTTTTAACTAATTACAGTAATTGTGACCGTCATTCACTTTTGCTTGGATGCACACTAGCTGGCCAAAATAGAGTTAAGATACATGTATATGATTTCCAATAGAATATAGATTGAGACTATATAATTTGTATCAATACTATTAATACATTTGTTTTAATAATTGAACATTCTTGCCTGCATAATGTTGATGCACTAATTATATACATACACACATATATATATTAGGGGTGTAACGATACATGTATTGAACTGTTCGGTACAAGGCTTTCGGTCTGGTTTTCAGTACCGATTTTCAAACCATTTTACTTCAGTTCTTTCCTCAATTTGTCTAAACTAAACATGAAGCAGCAGCATTCAGTTTTTATGAACCATATATCTATAAGAAATTCACTGAAAACTGAAGGTATGCTGGATCTCTTAATTCTGTTTAAATCAAGTTAAAATACTTTACTGTTTTCCACTGTCTTTTATTAATTGGAAAGGAAATATGATTACTAATAATTTTTCATATTGCACTATGTTGCTGTTAAGTTGTATGTGAAGCACTTTGAAAACTTGCCTTAAATCAAAAACTCATGTTTTATATCTTAATCTTAAATCAAAAATATGTGTATCTTTAATAATAAAAAATAGTAATGGTAAGTTGAATAGTTTCATCCTTACCAGCTTGAATTAAGATCAATTTTAGTTCAAGGGCACACAGTTGCAGTAACGTTACACGTGCAGGTAACGTTAACTTGTTGGAGAAAAGAAATACACTGTTATGCTAACGCTATAATGTCACTGTTCCTACACATAACAAATAATGAACATGTCAAAAAGAACATGCATACTTACAAGTTTGAAGTAGAAATATTAAGGTTTTCTGAGTGTCGCTCGCCCATTGCTCTCCAACAGGTGGAACTGCTGTCTCGTGTAATATAAAATTGAAAATGCCGCAAATGTTTATCGCGAGATCTGGCTAAAGTGATCTAGTCGCGCGATGCCAGTAGTCCCAGTAGCAGTAGTCATGTCTCAGTAGGGCTTCGCTTGTGCCAACTAGCGGTTGAATTTTTTTTAAATTTGATTTGTATTTAACTTCAAATGAATGACAGTCCATAATATTGTAGAATGTCTATGACCATGAATGTTATGTGACAGCGAAGATAATGCTAGTTAAAATGTTTACAAAAGTGTGGGCTAAAAGCAGTCTACAGGCCGTTTAATTATCGTTGCTATAGACCATGTCATGAAATGGTATATTGACATGATGGGATAACAACTAAAATGATTTTTTTTTTTGACTCAAAATGGGCTAAATTAGTCGGTCTGACTAGGAGCTAAATCGTGACGACGCACAGCCTAGAACGTGAAAGAAATTAAACTAAAGCTTGAAATCACTGTTGACTTTGCTTATAAAATAACTTACGAGATGTATGATATTCCATGCAAGTTTTTTTTGGTGAAAACGACATGTATCCAATACAAAGTTATTTTGGCTAGTGGGCTGCGGGCTATATTGGGTATAACAGAGACGTTGAAATGACTGCTATTGCTTGCTGGGTGATTTCCAGTTTATTTCTATAGCATCTTCGGAAAAAAAACTAAGCGAAATAATAATCAAAATAAGATAATTACGAAAAAATAAGGAAACATGAAAAGGGCAAATTTATGAAATACGCGGTATAAATGCATGGAATGTTTACTCTTTGTTGCAAATCTTCCTGTGTCACGGGAGGAAAACGAGGATCCAATAGCAGGTGAATAGTTTATATGCAGTGACAAGTGTAAAAAGTGATCGAACTACTGGTAGTTCCCCCGCTATGATCCTCCGTGATTAGTGCACTGCTTGAACAAAATTAAATCCGCCTCTGATAGATTTTACCGGTAATTAAATCCGGTAATTAATCCACACCTGCAAGAATAACGGACATGCATGCACAGCAAACTTGGACAATAGGTGTGCTGGGATGGAAAACAGGCAACGATCTGACAATAGAACAGAGTTAACGAGTTTGAAATTAGTTTATGCTGTTAATGCCTACCAGATGCCGCTAAAAGACAGCGCCCAGGTTGCAGAGGCAACGCTAACGAGACAGGTGCAGAAGTTAAGAAATTAGTCTGTTTGTCTGAATTCTGCTGTATTATTTTTTGAGTCTCATTTTCGCAAATCTTCTAGATATTAAAACGCAATTAAATTCCATGATAACATGATTAAGAGCACAGTTTACAATTAATATGTGTTCAGTGAATTAAATGGTGATTTTAATGACCACCACCAAACTCCATTTGATTAAGAGTCTTATGCATTGCCATAAGTTCAAATGCATAATTACAACACGCCAAAAAGTCTAACACGAGTCAAGGGACAAGAGCCCTACTCAGGGAAACATTACCATGATGGGGACGTTCTTAAAATATTAAACTAAACATACGATTTTAAAAAAAAAGGAATGTTCTGTTAAACTTTTAGGTGGAAAACATATCTTTTTTTAATGCGGTTAATCATTTTGAATGGGTTACTATAAAGAAACTATAAATTAAAATGAAAATTGTTTGTAACAGATTACAAGTAATATCATTAAATAATTCTGTTGCCACAGTTTTTTTGAGTATATTCCGTAAGTTTCCTTAGTTTACTTTGCTACGCATGCAAAGAAGTTAAGTTTTACTTCAATATAGGTAGCATTTACTAAACCTAAAGAATAATTTTACAGGATACTGGCATGCATGCATTTCAAACATTAATAGATGTCTTTGCAGAAAACGGGTAAAAATATGCCTTTCAATGAATTTTTCAGTTCAGACTTTCAGGTGAAATAAGCAGTATTCCAAGAAAACACATTTATTTGGCCTCACCCTCTACTCAAAACTTCAAAATGATTCTTACACAAGACATGGTACCAGAGAAGACTCCTCGAACAAAACATTAAGACATGCAGAGAGGTTCGACTAAGATCTGAACTTTATTGCAAACATAGATATGCACAACGTTTAAAGTGACAGAAAATAAAACGAACTCGGAACTCAAAGAAACATTTGAGTCGGAACTCAAAGAAACAAACCGGACATTTGTGTCAAAGTCGTTGGCCAAACACGAACGAACTAAACGGAAGTTTGTGAACAAACACTGTACCTCACTCAACGTCTGTTCAGGTGCTGGGAGTACCACTGGCTGTGTGTGAAGAGCCAGGTGGTTCTGCAACCTCAGCAAGTTCCAGCATCTCCTGAAGGGATTCATCGGAGTTGTTTAAAGTCTTCTCCGAAGGGGCAGGTGGCTCAACAGCTCGTTGCATAGACAAAAGGAACCCATCGGTGTTGATGGTCAGGTCTAGGCCGGGTGACACCTGAAGGTGATCTTCGATGGCCTCGGCGTCGTTCAACAGACTGCCAAGGCCGGTCCTCCGCAAGTATGTGGACAGCACCGAGCTGATGAGGACCCCGGTGTCTTTGCCGTTGTCCGTCCCAATTATGGCCTTTCCCGAGAAGGTGACGAAGGCCAGCGACGACTGCTTCAGCCCGCGCACCATTGCAACACGGACTTTTCAACGAAAGCAATCTGTCTGGTGCGGCAACTGGGACACCTGCGTTGGATGGTGATTTCGATGTCCTTTACTTTGGCACTCAAAAGCGCCGTAACCTCTATTCCTGCTGGCTAGTTTCGCTCTTGTCTTCCGCCACAGTCAAATCGGTGATCGGCTCGATGACGCTGGACGGGCCTGTGCTCAGGTATATGCACCCGCCTCTGTCCCGGGTCCACAGATTTTTGAAGGCGTACGATTTCGTGGCCTCAGTTGCATTTACAAATGGGTCCCACAGAGTCACCTTCATGTCGCCCGTCCCCTCGTAGGTAACGACTTCTTTAAGCTCAAAATCTGAGCAGTTGACTGGCACCACCTTGTTTACAGAACCGTTGAGCTTGACTTTGCCAAAAACATTAACATTTTAAGTTTCAACATTCTCACATGCTGTTTCGGACAGAGGGCTTTCACCTCCGCTATAGTGAGCCTCTTGGAGCTCGGCGGCGCACAGGGGAGAAACGGCAGGCTCGTCACTTTCAGGCTGGTAGAACGGGAGCACAAGATTTCGTAACCATCCGGATCGGAAAAGCCTGAGGAACAAGCAAAAGACTTTCGTTAAGACCTTCGGGTTAGCGCACTGAAAGGAACCACGTAGGCTATAAGACCACAGATCTTACTCCATCTCCACTTGACGTTCCGCAGTCTCACAGCCTTGCCGCTCTTTGCCGCCTGCATGAACAACGCTTGCTTTTCCATAAAGAAAATCCCAACTCCGTTGTAGTCCTGCCTGGTAGACTGAATTACGGCTCTGAAAAACGGGTTCCCGTTCTTAGATTGTCTCCTGGGAGAACTGAAGAGGAAGTGTTCTCATCTGCCTTTTGAACCTTGGCAGGACTAGCCATCCTTCTTTGGGCAAACTCAGGTTAAACCTCACTTCTTCCCGGGAAATTTTCTATTTTGGTCAATGATGGGGAATACGCCTCGCTCCCTTTATGTTGTCCCGAGGATGTCAACCAATTGGCAAATTCAGAACCCAAGACGAGACACAGGCGACGACAGAGAGAATACAACGAGCGAAGCAGGTAAAAGTATTAAAGAAGATGAGACACAGGTGATGAGAGAGAGAAGACAACGAGAAGGGCAGATGAACATCTTAAAGATAATTATTGTTTCATTGTCTTCTTGTTTCATACTCGTTGTCTCTCTCATCACCTGTGTCTCGTCTTCTTTAATACGTTCACCTGCTCTGCTCGTTGTCTTCTCTCTTGTTTTATTTGTTTGAGGAGTCTTCTCCGTTAACGGTGCCTTGTCTTGTGTGTAAGAATCATTTTGAAGTGGAGATGTTTTGACTAGAGGATGAGGCCTAATAAAGTTTCGTTTTTCTAGTAATACTGCTTTTCACCTGAAAGTCTGAACTACAGAAAACTGAAAAAAAAGAATTTTGAAAGGCATATTTTTACCAAAGACATCCATTAAGGTTTGTAAAGCATGCGTGCCAGTATACTGTAAAATTATTCTTGAGATTTAGTAAATACTACTCATGCAAAGTTACAATTTACTTAAATATAGGTAGCAAAGTAAACTGTACGCAAACCTTCTGAATCTACTCAATTAAACTGGCAACAGATTTACAAGGAATATTATTGAATAATTCTATCTCAAATTTTACTTGGTGAATTTAATAAAAAATGAGAGGTTTTCCAAAACGTATGTCTACTTTTTTAATGTTTTAAGTTCCCAGATAACGAGTCACCATCATGGTAATGTTTCCCTGAGTTGGGCTCTTGTCCCTTGACTTATGTGTTAGACTTTTTGGCGTGTTGTAGTTCTTAATTGTACATATATTAATTGTAAACTGTGCTCTTGATCATGAGTAATATCAGTTATAATTTAATTGCATTTTAATATCTAGAACATTTGCGAAAACGCAACGCAAAAAATACTACAGCAGAATTCAGACAAACAGACATACAGACATTAATGAATATATTGCAAATAGTGTCGCGGTTGTCGGGCCTGTGTGTTCACTCCTGCAGGTCTGTCTCGTTAGCGTTGCCTCTGCAACCTGGGCGCTGTCTTTTAGCGGCACCTGGTAGGCATTAACAGCATTAACTAATAAACTAATTTCAAACTAAGTGTGTTCGATTGTTAGATCGTTGCTTGTTTTCTATCCCAGCACACCTACGGTCCAAGTTTGCTGTGCATGTCCATTATCCTTGCGGGTGTGGATTAATTACGCAGAACTGTTAAATTAGACTGAAAATGTTTAACAAATGCTAACACGTATATTTTAGACGTCTTAAGACTTCTGTGCATATGTACAATTTGCAGGACTTAACCAGAAACTGGCTGCACCGGCTTACAGAGATCCGACTTTCACCCGACCATTTGGATTTCAATCTTTTCCTCAAATATGTTAAACAATATAAACATTATGACCATATTCTGACTCGAATTTTTGTTCTTTATCCCAGATAGCAATGAGTCGGCGGACCACCGGCGGGGCCACGGAGATAGTAGAAGCGTCACAAAGGTGCGCTCGCAAACACGTTTGCGAGCGCACCGCTGGCGGCCGCCGCTTTTTAAAAGCGGCACCCGCCTTCCTACCGCCTTCGTTCCGCGGCCGGCCAGCAGGCCAGCCGCCGTTCCGCCGCCCTTATACCGAAGGGCGGCCCTTCCGCGGCCCGTCGGAGGCAAAAGCTATTTTAGAGCGAACTGCCGCCGCTTATTGTATATATATTTTTATATTTATAGAATGCAGGTTTAACAAGAATAATGATTGATTAAACCAGACAAATTTCCATTTTGCGTTTTTATTCGACATTTCAAAGTAAATTACAGTAACTGTCATTGAAACAATTTGTCAATCACTGAAATGTAAATAACAGAAAATATAAATAAAAAATAAATACACACAACAAAGGACATGCAGGTTCCCAAATAAATATAACAGCCTTACAAGTAAATTATAACACTTACAATAATTGTTAATATAAAGAGGTCAGCTCTGGGATGAAAAGAATTCCCAGTAAACATTATAACAAGTAATGAGGATATTTGGTACCAAAGAATGTGCAGGATACCAAATAAACCAAGATATAACATCACAGTTTCAAGCATTTGGAACAATAGGATAAGTGGTATCTACTAAAGTATATCGAATATTTGATATATGTAATACATTATGTGCAGAATTTAAAGTATATATTTTGTGCAGATATCAAATATTAGTGGTATAATCTAGGATTTACAAGCTATATTTAAAAATAGAATAGTTAAGCACAGTAACAATGAAAAAAGCAGCAAATTGTATTTTAAGTAATTGAGATCCTTGGTATCAAAGAATGTGCAGGATACTAGGTATAATATACATTTTGACATTCAATTTACACATGACAACAAGTGGAAACAAATAAAATTAAAAGCAGGAAATCTGGCTGTAGAGAACACAGCCAATCAGAATGTCTGGAGTGGTTAGGGTCTGCGTGGCGTAGTGGGCTAAGAATTGCAGGACAGTCCAAGTCATGATAATTCGTGTTTCAAGCCTGACTACGGGTTCTCAAGTTTTTCCGGACATCCAGAATGAGGCAGCGCAAATTGGCACATCTTTAGTGAATCCACGTGCGCCTGTATAAAAGTCACCTGTATAAAAAACAACCTCACTATCCCATATCCATTCAAGGAGCTGCCCACAAGGCAGGGTCAGGGGGAATAAAAAAAAAAAGTAATTTCCACAGTGAACAGTGTGGATTGGGCGAGTAGTCTGGCTCTTCTTGCTTCTTAATGTAACTGACAGCAGGATGATAGAAGAAGGGTTCCAGTAGTCAGTGATGCTGGGCTGTCAGTACTCAGCCTAGGTTTAAGGGGTCGGCGGTGGGTCCCTCTCAGCTGTGCGGCGCCTTTTTCCACCTTCACGGTCAGAAGCTCCTTTGAGGTAACGCATTACATTAACCTGGAGCGCCTCATCAGTTGCATCCTGGGTTGCCGGGTTCCTCCGGATGGCCCCTGTAGAAAATAAAGATCTGTCAAGTCCATTTGAATGGCATAAGGTCATACACACCTACTTAAATATAAAAAAATATTTACTTTGAACAATGGTCTTCAGGAACAGGTCTCTAAAACATGCTTTATCCCCTACACCAGTCCAGGTTGTTTTAATGGATAGCTGATTAGAGAAGATACTCTGGAGCATTCGCCATATTGTTGTCTTTAGGTCCTTCCCACATTTGATAGCCAAAAAACGAAGCTGAAATTCCAAATGCTGTGCACTTTAACTACCAACACGCCAAACATGGTCGATTTTGAGAGTAATCGGCCTTGTATTTCAAAGCGGCTTGCCGCCAGCCGGACACATTCCATTAGACGGAGGCAACCTCCAGAGAAGATGAAGCAGTTGGCCCGCCGGCTATTCGGCTGCGGCATCTCGCAAGAAATGGGAGTGACGTATTCGGCGGAAAACGTTTCATCACCGCCAGCGGGACGCACCTATAGCCGACTGCTTAGGGCCGGTGGCAAAAAGAAGCCGTGCCGATATTTTTTGCTATCTGGGATAATACATATTATTATTTGCCGTCTGATTTATTTCGTTGGTTCTCTGTGAACTTAATATCCGTTTGTTCAGTCCTCCTAAATAAACTCCCTTTGCATGTTTTAGATAGAACCTCGACAGGAGATACTGTAAGCTTGTTTTGGATAGCATTATTATAAACTCGGTGTTAACAGCATCGGTGTGAGTCAGAAAAATGTGACGCACTGACTTTTGGACCATTGGTGCACCCGGGAGATGTGAAACAAAAGGAGATCATGAAAGGCAAACATTTAAACTACACAATTTCTCTGTATTTTCGTTAGCAATCCCCTGTAGCTACTGGTGCTGCAGCAGGTGTTTACCGAAAATGAGCCAAACGAGGCTCATGCTGGCGTGCGCGGGGTCCCCTCCGTCGAGATTTGTTATCATTAAAATAACTGTAAGGGGATTGTTGGCATATAACATTGAATCAAAATAGCCAACTTTACAAACGTTAGTTTCTGTGGTGAATCACCGGCCCTTAGTCTGCTCGGTTCCACCCATGGCGCGCCATTGTGGTTTATTAAGCGATACGAGTGTATCTGTAATAACGTGATGGCGAAAGTTTGTGCTATGTGTTCTGTTGTTGGGTGCACAGACCAGCACAGGTCATTTAGAGTCACAGCCTCAGAGAAGACGCGAGCCCAGCTAACAGGGAACGTTGCTTTGAAGGTATTTAAAGGTTAGGGGAAAACATTCTTAAAATAATGTTTATGGAACGTTTTTATAATGTTTTCAATGTATGAGTAAGGTTCCTTTAATGTTAAGTAAAAACGTCCTAGAAAAACTTTCTAGAAACGTTCTATTTATGTTATTTTTACTCAACGAATGCTCTTGTAATGTTAAAGGAAAATGTTCTTAGAACAACGTCCTTGTAACATTCTTTTGATGTTTTTCTGCACTTGATGAAGGTTTTCATAATATTAAGAGAAAACGTTTCAAGAACAATGTTTTTAGAACGTTGTTTCGATGTCATTTGTATTTGATAAATGTTCTGCTAATGTTAAAGGAAAATGTTCTTAGAAAAACGTTCTTGTAACATTGTTTTGATGTTTTTTTGTAGTTGATGAAGGTTTTCAAAATATTGAGGGAAAACGTTTCGAGAACAATGTTTTTAGAACGTTATTTTGTTGTTATTTGGGGCTTCATGAAGTTTCTCATAATGCTGAAGGATAACTATTCCTGGTACAATATTCTCAGAATGTTTTTTTATGTTATTTTGTGCTTGATGAAAGTTCTCGTAATGTTAAAGGTTAGACGTTCTTGGAACAACATTATTGGAACTTTTTTTAGACATTGGTTAAAGAGTTGGACTTGTAACCCGAATGTTGTGAGTCCTAGGACCACCAGAAAATGTAATTGGGGTGAGTGAATAAACACCACTCTCATTCCAACAACCAACGGAGCCCTCGAGTACGTGTGACTTCTGCGTTTAACACAAGCACCCTCTGCAGTTTACAGTTGAGGAGACTTAAAGCAGAGAGAAATGGGAAAATGAGAAATTATTTAAATTAGAACAGGACTTCTATATACTACTGCGGTGTGCTGCAGTGTAAGGCATCTGCTAAATTTATCAATTTTCTCAGTTTCCCATTTCTCCCTGCTTTAAGTCTTGCAAACCGGAAACTGACGAGCGTTCTTCCTGTTTAACACGGAAGTAACACGCGCATGCTCCGCGGGCACCACAGCAAAAATGGCTGCAAAAACTGTATCGGTTTCTGGGTCATAGGATGGAGGATAGAGGAGCGAGGAGACGAGGAGGGATATTGAGAAGCACCCAGAGTAACCCAAAAAATTGACATTTGAGGCAACGTGTCCTATGCAGCATTACCGTGTCCTGTCATCTTGTGCACCATTCTTTGTTCACAGTGTAACATGTATATGGCTGAATTTGCAGTAATGCTGCTCTGACTAAATGATTGAGACATGCATAATTTTCTCCTATAGTAACATTTTAACTTAATGGACTACTCAATGTTTGCTCATCAGTGAGTGACAAAACACCTCTGCACATAACCTGGACAAAAATGTAGCATAATTATAGTTTTTCATGGCTCTAAATTTAAATGGAGGACAATTTATAGCTTTGCTGGACGCATGGGCCTGGCACAAAGTCTGATCTGTGTTTGTCTGGCTAGTGGTATTTTTGTAAAATTTATATTAACATTAATTAACATTTTTTTATTATATAAATCTTAGAAAATATTATATTTACTTTATTAGAATAATTGATGGCATGTGATCAAATATTAGATTATTAATTCTGTAATCATATTTTAAGTGTCTATTAAGTAATCAATCCATCCATTATACATCGATCCATCATGGGAAATCAGAAATATTATGAAGCTGATATTTTAAAATGTAAGCTATCTTTTTAAGAGCATGGCGCGCAAAACGGATCGTGCATGCGCACAACGAACGTTTATTCACTCCACATGGCGCTTCACTAGGTGAGTACAGAGCATGTTTTCTTATTTAGTCTTATCTTCATGTATTTATTGCCATTATATCTAAATCGAGATGCGAATGGATATTACATTAACGTATATTGACGTGTTTTGAAGTATATTTTACAAATAAATCTTGCATATGGGTAAGCCTATTTCAGCTAAAAACATACCAAAGTATATTTATATTTTTTAACCTTCCGAAAGTGCAGTAAAATAAGCAAATGTTTCATTATCGATTTCAGTCACTCTTGTCTTTTATTGAATACTTTGTTGAACTTGGAGCAGGGCGCCAATATTTGAATTCGGTGGCTACTGTTGGTCATCTAGTGTCCTGCGTGTTCAAAAATTGGACTTACTGGACTTCGGATGAACAAAAGTTGAAGTTTATTGATTTGAGGCTCAGCGCTGGGCTGTCTCACACACTCACTCTACGCACAGAGTACTACCAGAGATCAGCCCCGCCTAAACAGTGTACAACATATTTATATTTGTATTTGTGGGTGTATCTTCCAGCTTGCTCCGGACCGTGGCCAACCCCTGAGCGCCTCCACATTTGCTGCTTTCTTTGTGTCCAATGGAGTGATGTCTCATCTGATATTTTCGTAGACTGCGCCCTTCTTCTTTTACTATCTGAAAAACAACACACTTCCCCAACTACATCACATCTGATAACCCCTGACCTGAGGCCCCAATGGCTATGGAATGTTGGGCAACCATAGCCGCGCACACACATTTTCACATCCTGTTGAAAACGTCTCACTGCACCATAATATGCCTGCTTAGTCTCTCAACCCTTTTAACACACACATTTGCTCACAATGATACCCTTTTCTATTATTGATTATATGTAATCCATAGAAAGAAATAAAATGTATAAAAACGTAGATTGTACTTAAATGAACATTGTAATCAAAAACATGACTTTAAAACCCTTCAATCCCTCTCTTGACCTCTGAAAGAGGTCACACACATATTATACATCCTACAGTACACCTCTTCATTATATGAGGCGGAACATAATGCCTTGTTGACTGAGCCATCCAGCGTATGGTGATCGAGATGACAATGAATAGTCCCATGCATGGCCAATTCTCCCACAGCTTCATATTGACCCTGCTACTGGTAATATAGAGACACACAGTTCCAGTGTGGGAAGTTCTGGTTACAGATGCTTGCTCGAGTCTTTTGCCAATTCACCTTTTATACCCAGATGTAACAAAGCCAATGGTCAGCGAGAAATTTGGTTTGTTTGTTTTCTCTTCACTGAAGAGAACATCAAATAAGATCTCAATATACATATAATATACTCTCTGTTAGATTTGAAAGAACTAGACCCTTTCACCCATCGCACCATGATCTTTAAAACAATACCAAACATGATGATCAAAACTTCATACTCTGACAATAAATGATATACACAGAATAAAAAGCGTAAGCATTTTCCTAGTGATAAGGTCCTGAAGAGATCAAGGGCACAGGTGTGATAAGAATAGGGGGTTCAATTCCTGGGGATCAACAACCCCTGAGGGGAGGGTAGGATATCATTCCTCAGGTTCTAACAACAAATGGGGTTTTATTGTTTTGTGTCTTCGCATCACAAACAACCTTAGTTCTTTGCACTTTCACAGCTGCCTTACAGTTCCTCCCCTGACCCCTTGGGGCAATCTCAGAGCAGTCCCAAAGGGGACATTTTTAGGCATTCTTTGTCATTGTGTATCAATTACTGCAGAAGTCTCTGTAGAGCTGGCACGGTGCAGAGCAGGTGGATCTTTGCTGTTCTTTTGCCCAGGTTGGTTTCCACCTAAGTCTGATAGTCTGCAATATAATTTGTTGTGCCAAGTCCATTCAGTCAGAGCCCATGTGCTCTGTTCGTAGAAGGTGTCTTCCCACCGAAGAGAAACATCTGTTTATAGTAGTATCCTCCCCATGATATTTATCTGACCCATTTATCCTTAGTTACATCTAAGTAGAAGGTATGGTTTGCAGCGCAGCTCCATAGGTTAAGGAATTCATCTCACTAATAACACACCATTGTGTATGAGACACCTGAACGGCATCTGCATAACCATACAACAACTGAACACTGATGATTTTAGTAACATTGGGATAAGATGATAAAGGGTTACAACAATAAAAAAAATTCATGGTACCTGGTGCGAGTGGTGAATAAGGTCTCAATTTCATCCAAAGCCACATAAAGTGATCCCATTTGATTACCTGATTCTTCACTACTATGGTGGAGTTTAGATACTCTGAGTATTTTAAAGGAAGAGTGGCAAAAGTCTATTTAACTGGCATATTCTCCAGTGGTATACATCATACAATAATAGTTTATAATTATATCTTTTAAATATATTGCAACCAAAATACAGATCTACAGTATGCATATAAATGTATTTTCAGGTATTAATAAAATCCAGATACAACGTTATGCATAATATGGTATAGTTATATAACTTATTTTAATAACCATAATAGTAATTCAGAATACTCAAATACGAGTTAACCCTGCAAATCTATCATTACAAAGAAGTATCAGGACATATTCTGAATCTCTAATATAGCTGTTGTCAAAAAATTCTGTGAATGTTGATGTGTACAGTACGCTACGTCACGTTCAATGGTAAAAATCAGATTGAGAATTTCGAGGCCGATTGCAGAAGCGCCAGCACTTCAGATCTAACCACTCTTTAAAAATATCATTAGACATATGTTAAAAAACCAGTGTGCTATCTGGTTTGGAACAATGCCAATGATTTCAATTGAAAATTGCACAAATTTTCAATTTCACATCTCTTCATCAGAAATTAAACCATTTCCTATTCCATACAACTGTAACCATGCAGATCTCCTATGTACATTGCAAGGTTTCACATAAATCAACAGAATTGTAACAACAGGTTTTATCTTATAATTAAATTAGCATCATGAGTTTGTCCTATGTGTGAGATGCTATATAGTTTTCTATATGCATGACAGGCTATAGATCCTTCTTATGTATCATATTTGAAATCTAGACTAATCATCCTAGGTGATGTGTAGTGTTTTGAGTCTGGATAACTTTTAAGGTTATGCCAGATAATCATTTTATGAGGTTGTAGTGGCGAAAGTGTGTCCACAATGCTATATGTTCATGTCTGGGAGATGGGTATCTACATCAATCTGTGTTGCACAATTTGGATCCGGTGCTACACCGGGAGGCCGTGTAACTACTTCTGTGATGTAACTGTGAAGTGTGAATGACCCCTTGAAGTATAATCTCACCCATCTCCTCCATTTCAAGTTCTAAGACACCTCTCTGGTATCTGGACTCTATAAGGAGTCATAGTGATCAATCTGAAAAGAAAGACTTTAGGATAACAGACAGAGATAAAAATTTTCTCTCAATTCAGTCAAATCTCTGGGTTAAATATCAGTCCATATGTTGTGGTGTTGTCTGCATGGCAGTTCATTTTTTATGGCACTACCCACACCTGTCCATTTGAGATCTTTGAGGCCTGTAAGGACTAGGGAATTTCTGTGTGATATTTAACAGATGGTTCACTATTACTTGTGCCATGGTATCTATAGTGTTAATGAAAAAGTATAAAAAGTATACCCCCCTTTTTGGCACTGTTTAGTGGACCAATGAAATAAAAATAGAATAATTCTATGAGTCTTTATGGTTTTGACCCATAAAAGTTAGAAATGCATGTGATGCTTCACTTTTCACCATATTTATTCTTAAATATTACTGCAATGTCTGCCCCATATGCACAGTCTTCACTTACACCGTGCGCTAAAGATTCAAATGTCACCTTTCCTTTATATGACCTGCAATGTTCCTCTGCGCTCCCTTTTGCTTCACCTTCAACACCCTCCCTCTCTTGGACCTGAGATCTCAGGTCCACAGCCGTCTGTTCCAAAGACCTGCCCACTCATTTCGTGGTGGGATCGGTCCTGGTTCAGTGTCAGGGGTGACCTGCTGTGATAAATGTTTGCTCATAGCAGTTAATTTGTCAAAATAAACACAATGTGACACTGATCTCCTGCCGAAGCGGTGTTGTCGGTCCTGGAAAAGATCGACCTGTAAGAAATTCAAACGGTGTGAAACCAGAAATCCTGTTAATAGAGGAACGTACAGTCATTAATGCTAGAGTTAGTACAGATAACCAGGTCAATTTTGTCTGTGCACAGATTTTAGCCAATTTCAGTTTCAGAGTGAGATTCATTCTCTCCACTTTGCAATTGTTCCAGCACTATCTAAACTCTGTTGGCAATGCAATAAAACAGGGGTGCTTCGTGATTTATTAGCTCTCCACACTCTTCTTTCCCCCTCCCCTTGTGGAATGTGTTCTCCCTGTTCTTCTCCCTCGCGGGCTAACTGCTGTGCTGTTCCACTGACTAATCTTGTTATTTGGTGTAATTGCTGTCTTATTTCATTTATATCGAACGTTTTGTCATGCAGTTCTTTACTACGTTTCCTTGGTTTAATTTTACCATAACTTGCTTCATTTTTTCGTCATACGGTTGTGGTTTTGTCAATAGTTGCAAGTCTAGATATAGTTTTGGGGGTTGGTAATATGCTGTTTGTTCAGAGGTGTCTCCCTGTTCACTTCCTGACTTCTTTATCTGCAAATTTTCTTCCCCCTCTCTTTTAACCGGACTCAGAGCAGTGGCCGTAAGCGCAATTTTTGTCCATATTCTAAATTCATCTTGCAATTTCTTTTCTTGACTAAAATGTTTCCCTGCATTTATCCATTTTAAATTATTTATTTATTTAATTTCTCTTCTACATGTCTTTTTAGTCTTACATGTGCTCTCTTTTCCATGTCTCGTACCTTGGGTGCCAAGGGCACACGTGGTGGTAAGAGGAGTGGTAAAAGGCCAGTATTCTAACCCACCAGAGAAACCCACGACTCCTACTGTTCGGTCACTAATCTGTGCCTCAGTTATATGACATTTCTGAACAGTAGAGTATGTTGCACCAGTATCTACCAGTGCTTTTAGTGGCCTGCCATTTACCACTATTTCCATGAGAGGCTCCCCCATACCTCTCGTGGATTCTCTGTGTGGGCCCCTTCAATAATCCCCTCCGTCTCCTCCAGAGCCCCAATTTGGGTCGCACTCTGGGTGCATGGGTGCCTGAAAGCTGTGAGGAGCAGAGTGTTGTTGCCCCGGGGAGTGTCGTGAGGTTTGAGGGCCGTGCCCTCTGGGACCTCCCCTAAAAGGACCCCATACCCTTGCAGTTGGTCCCATGGCCTGATTGCCCTGTTGGTGTGGACATGCACTCCTCCAATGATCAGAACTCCCACATCCATAACACACTCCCCCCCTTTTTGGGCCTCTTCCTCTATCATTCTGGTATCCACCCCTGAAATTTTGGTACCCACCTCTTGGCCCTGAGGAGGGGTTCTGTTTTGGCCTCTGCCTCTGTACTTCACGGAGTTCTTTATTCACCCTTTCGTGCTGACGTTGTTTAAAAAACGGAACTCTATCTTTTTCTGCCTCATGTGCTTTAACGCGCATGTGTGCTTTTTTCTCCATCTCCCCAATTTTGGGTGCCAAGGGCACCCGTGGTGGTTTATCCCATCCATTTTCAAGACTTATCCGACCCCATTTCTCTCCTAATATCCTCATTTCTTTCTTATGGTGTTTTAGTTCTGTTTGGGCCAATATCATATCTTTCATACGACCCCATTGTTCGGTCACAGGGAAACATCCATATTCATCACATTCTCTATCAAATTCCCCTTCCATATTTAGGTTTATGCTGTTTATAATTATGCCGGTATTATGTACTCTTTTTATCACGATCTATTATTTTCTCTATAACTTCAGCCTTTATATAACTCTCCACACACTTTCATACATACACAACACACAACTTTTATCACGATACAATTTTGCATAAGATTTTCTAATCTTACGGCTTAATAATGCTGGCACAAGGACTTTTTACCCCGCGACTTAATAATGTTGGCACAAGGACTTTTCACCCCGCGACTTAATAATGTTGGCACAAGGACTTTTCACCCCGCGACTTAATAATGTTGGCACAAGGACTTTTCACCCCGCGACTTAATAATGTTGGCACAAGGACTTTTCACCCCGCGACTTAATAATGTTGGCACAAGGACTTTTCACCCCGCGACTTAATAATTTCTCATAAGGAATTAACCAAATGATTCCATGCGTGAGGTCTTTTAACCAGACGACTTAATTTACTTGCATAAGGACTTTAACCAAACGACTTAATTTACTTGCATAAGGACTTTAACCAAACGACTTAATTTACTTGCATAAGGACTTTAACCAAACGACTTAATTTACTTGCATAAGGACTTTAACCAAACGACTTAATTTACTTGCATAAGGACTTTAACCAAACGACTTAATTTACTTGCATAAGGACTTTAACCAAACGACTTAATTTACTTGCGTAAGGACTTTAACCAAACGACTTAATTTAATGCATAAGGACTTTAACCAAACGACTTAATTTAATGCATAAGGACTTTAACCTTACAACTTAACCTGCGTACGACTTAACCCGTTATTTTATAACCTCAATCCAACAAACTTCACTCTTGTGCAAATTTGTTAAAAATAAAATGATCAGGAATATTTGCAATTCAACACAAACAATTTAGAGTAGTCAATTAGCAGATGTTCGATAAAACAGGTCTCTGCTCACCTTTTTATTTTCGCCCGGGCGTTGTGTTGAACCCAAGATTTTCCCTCTCCGTTTTGTCACTCTGTACTCTTTAAGGATTGTCCGAAATGTCCCTTTTTAGCCAATCACGTCGGCGTCACCATCTGTTGGTCATCTAGTGTCCTGCGTGTTCAAAAATTGGACTTACTGGACTTCGGATGAACAAAAGTTGAAGTTTATTGATTTGAGGCTCAGCGCTGGGCTGTCTCACACACTCACTCTACGCACAGAGTATTACCAGAGATCAGCCCCGCCTAAACAGTGTACAACATATTTATATTTGTATTTGTGGGTGTATCTTCCAGCTTGCTCCGGACCGTGGCCAACCCCTGAGCGCCTCCACATTTGCTGCTTTCTTTGTGTCCAATGGAGTGATGTCTCATCTGATATTTTCGTAGACTGCGCCCTTCTTCTTTTACTATCTGAAAAACAACACACTTCCCCAACTACATCACATCTGATAACCCCTGACCTGAGGCCCCAATGGCTATGGAATGTTGGGCAACCATAGCCGCGCACACACATTTTCACATCCTGTTGAAAACGTCTCACTGCACCATAATATGCCTGCTTAGTCTCTCAACCCTTTTAACACACACATTTGCTCACAATGATACCCTTTTCTATTATTGATTATATGTAATCCATAGAAAGAAATAAAATGTATAAAAACGTAGATTGTACTTAAATGAACATTGTAATCAAAAACATGACTTTAAAACCCTTCACTACTCACTGATCTGTTTGACCTCAAAATTATTTCACGAGAGTTTTATGTACTTTGTTGTTTGCGGGGTTGTGATATTCTAGATTTTGCATGGCATAGGAACATATCTAGGTTGATAAGTTATCATTGTTGACTGATTATCTCCAGCAAATATTTTTTTTTTTTCAGAGCGTTCTTGGAACGTTCTGCTAAGTTTAAACAGCAAAAATACCACCATATGTTTAAATGAACCTGTTAACACCGTGTCCTAACCAAACGCGAATCGCGACACGATAAAAGGTATCTTTTCTATGTTAACTAAAGGTTTTGTCCTAACCAGCAGCGACGGCGCTGCGTGACGAGCAACGGCCGTTTCTATTTTAGAAACAGGACACATATCTCTCCTCGTGCTCTCTTCAGCTGCAGCGTGCGAGGCTGTATGGACCGAGACAAACTGTTCTGTTAGCTGTGTCTTCTGATTGATTGACGCGTCCCGCCCCTTTTTTGCGTTCGGTATGGATAACCAAATTGCTTATAGCAGTCGAGTTTGGTTAGGATGCGGTGAAGCTATTACTGTAATATATATCATATTTTATCATCGTGTATCAGATAAAACCTTTAATGAAGTACTATTTCATACCTTTACAATGTTTGTTTCTTCTTCAGATATTGCATCACTGCTATGCTGTAATTAAATTTCCTGAAGATAACACTGTTGATGTTGTGCCTTCCACGTGGCTTGATATAACAAATGAGGTATTACCTATTATTCTCATCTTATGCTTCAAACTTTTACTGTTCTATGTGTATCATTAGTCGGCAAAATACAGCTTGTAGTGGGTGGATAGCGTTTTAATTGTTAAATCAATTAATTTACAGGCTGTATATTGCTATTGGCCACGTAAAAACTTTACGGCCAAGGTGAAACGAAGAGATAGACCTGATACTACACTTTGGTTGTAGCATGTCGCATCTGTTCTGGTATATGGAGTTATGAAGACTTTGTTTGAGGTTTCTTATGTTTTCGTGGTTTATACTGATTGTCTTTTACTGATCTATTCTTTATTTCCAGACAGCTATGAAGAAGACTTGGAGAGTGACGAAGATGAAAGTCATATTCAAAGAAAAAGAAGACCACCAGCATGATACCAAAGAGCATTAGCTAGTGGTACAGTAAAGTCTTTTTGTTAATACAGTATTAATACTCTACAAAGTTACATTTATGGTTAACCATTTTATAGATACTTGGTGTGATTAACAAAATGTAGGTACAGATATCTGTCATGCAGCTGTTCTGAGTAAGACATAAATATTTTAAAAGAATTTAAAAAATCAGTTATCACATTATATTCACACATTGTTTGCATCACTCCCTTTGTCTATATTACAGACTATATATATATATATGAAAGTAGTGCAGAGTGTAGACTGGGTTTTTGGCATGTTCTGAATTATCTCTTGTATGTAGAAGCGTGAGGAGGTGAAATATACAAATTTGCTTTGAGAATTTTTTTAAGCTTTTATAAAAATGTATTGCCGCACAGTGTTACAACATTTTGTCAGTTCACTGGCTGGTTGCAACCTAAAATGTTGACCTTCTTGGCAGTGCTGTGAGCCAAGTGCTGCATTTAAAAGTATCTGTGGGTTTTTTTTCAGTGACGTTTAACTTTCTGGATTAATTGACATTATTTATCTGATAATATTTTTTAATAGATGATGATGTTGATGTCCCAACAACACAAAAAATGCCCAGAATTGCAAGCAGACCCACGTGTGAGTTAATTGTTTTGGATGAGCTTATGTTTTCATTGCATAATGTAACCTACCATTGATCTGCACATTTTTTTATTTATTTTTGGCTAGGTGAGGAAAGACCATCAGCACCAAGGACATGCATTCCAAGCACACCTATACAGTTGAAAGAAAAAGTATGTGAACCCTTTGGGCTTACTTGGATTTCTTCATAAATTGGTCATAAAATGTGTTCTGATCTTCATCTAAGTCACAACAATAGAGAAACACAGTCTGCTTAAACTAATACCGCACAAACATTATACGTTTTCATGTTTTTATTGAACACAACATGTAAACATTCATAGTGCAGGGTGCAAAAAGTATGTGAACCTTTGGGTTTAATAACTGGTTGACCCTCCTTTGGCAGCAATAACCTCAACCAAACGTTTCCTATGCAGTGGCTTCCTCCTTGGTGTCCTCCCATGAAGTCCATTCTTGTTTAATGTTTTCCTTATTGTTGATTTATCAACAAAAATGTTAGCATGTGCCAGAGATTTCTGTAAGTGTTTAGCTGACACTCTAGGATTCTTCTTCACCTCATTGAGCATTCTGCGCTGTGCTCTTGCAGTCATCTTTACAGGACGACCACGCCTAGGGAGTGTAGCAACAGTGCTGAACTTTCTCCATTTGTAGACAATCTGTCTTACCGTGGACACATGGACATCAAGGCTTTTAGATATACTTTTGTAGCCCTTTCCAGCTTTATGTACGTCAACAATTCTTGATCGTAGGTCTTCTGAGAGCTCTTTTGTGCGAGGCATGGTTCACATCAGACAACGCTTCTTCAGAACAGCAAACTCAAAACTGGTGTGTTTTTATTGGACAGGCCAGCTTTAATCAACACATCCAATCTCATCACATTGATTGGACCCCAGGTTGGCTGACTCCTGGCTCCAATTAGCTCTTGGAGAAGTCATTAGCCTAGGCTTTCACTTTTTCCACCCTGAGCTATGAATGTTTACATGTTGTGTTCAATGAAAACATATAATGTTTGTGCGGTATTAGTTTAAGCAGACTGTTTCTCTATTGTTGTGACTAAGATGAAGATCAGAACACATTTTATGACCAATTTATGAAGAAGTCCAAGTAAGCCCAAAGGGTTCACATACTTTTTCTCTCAACTGTATGTAAGTTTATTTCTTGATGAGCTTAGTTTTTCATTGCATACTTTAAATCCAATGTTGACTTAAACCCACTGTTACATATCAACAATTTAGTCACACCAAGAACCGAGTTTTTTAGTGACAGATCTCGACAAACAGAGCCTTGTGAGTATTTTGCCAACCACACATAGCCATCACATGGCTGCAATTAAGAGATGGCTGCAATTAAGCCATTTTGTATTTTTCAGGTGTTTTTGAAAGTACCTTACAAACAGAGAATTGCACCGCTTCAACATCTGAAATGGAAGAACTTTATCAAGGTGAAACATTTCAATACTTGGAATTTAAAAATATAAAGTTGACATTTTTATACAAAAATGTTCATGTTCTGTCTATCATGCATGGTGTAGAAAGGGTGCTATTGTACTGTCAATTGATTGGTTCCCATTTTCAGTTGTGAATATTGGTGCAACAGATCACAAAACCTCACGGTTTCTGACCATTTCACAGATTTTGGGTCACGGATCGGTTCATTTTTCGGATTGGCTAATGTAAAAGTTCACAATAGTTTATTATTATATATAATTATTATTATAACTATAATCACTTGTTTTTGCGATCAATGTGCTTTAATATTGTATTAGTCCAGAGACGGGAGAGAGAACGAGACACGTGCGTGCTAAAACTGTCTGATGAATACATTTACAGATAATCCGCGGGTCACATGTGTTCCGAACCGTAGAGCACGATCCGTACAGATCATCCGTGATCCGTTTCACCACTAGTTGTGAAAAGCTCTTTTAATGACATATATACAACACTGAGACATTTGTAAATAAAATCTCTTCGATGTTTATTTCAAAAAAATATTTTCAGAAGCCTGCAGCAAGATGCATCCAAAGGAGTCTACAAAGGTGTTGAGAGACTGTATAGCAGACAACTTAAAGAATGCCCCACATCGAGGGACAAGGGTAAGTCAGTGATCTTTTGCCACGTACAGTTTTCCTCCTCGGCTACTTTTCTTATTATAATTTGTTTTAAGTCTTTATTTATTTGAGTCTTTATTTGTTTATTTGTTTATTCATGTTATGTCAAATATAAAATTTCAATAATGAAATAATTTTGTTTGGTATCATATTGATGGATCAATCTGTGTTTGACATTGTAGATCCTACAGATCTAAGCTTTTGTATAAAGAAAGTGGAAATGTAATGTTTCACAACATTGTTATTCAGAAACCACTGGAAATCCATTTCTACTACCCCATTTCCAGAAAATCTGGGACGCTTTGTAAAATGTAATTAAAAAAAAAATGCAATGACTTCGAATTGATCTTTGGCCCAAAGAAGATGTCTCATTCAAACATTTGATAATGTGAATAACGTGGGTTTAGAGATTTGTAAATCCTCAGCACTGTTTCCACAACCAAAATGCAATGTTTTGAAAATGTTTTTAGAACCTAAATTTGTTGGCTGGGGAGGGCAGTGGATTCATTTTATTTTTAATGGGAATCCTCCGGAAAGAGTTGGCAAAAACCTGTTTGTGTGCGCCAATCACTTCAAGCCGGAGTGCTTTGTCAACCTTGGCCAGTACAAAGCAGGATTTGCTACAAAATTGTTCCTGAAAGAAGGAGGGACACCAACTGAAGGACCCAAAGCTTCAAGTTTTTTTAAGTAAGTTAATGCATACGTTAGCCTGTTCTGTCAGTTCAGGTATGTCCACTTGTAGTCCCCGCTTAACAACTTTACGTTAACATGCAAGTTAATTTCGTGTTTCACAGGAATGTTTCGGTGTTACTTATGATTTAGACTGCTTGGAGTACTAATGTGATTGTAGTTAATTTGGTGAATGCTAGTTATTTATATACGCATATGTGATTGTTGATTAATGTCTGGCTATCCCCCAGAATGTAGCGCTACCTTTGTTTGTAAAATCCAACGATTCTGTTCAAACGACGTTTTGGAGAAAATAAATTAGACCGTTCACAGCATTTAATAGCAATCATAAACATTGCGTGACTCCTTTTGGAAAACAGTTAACCCATGCACAGTGGGCGTCCCGGCACTGATTTGAGTACGTCCTTTGTTCGCTTGTGAAAGTGTAGTTCATATGAGATGTCTGATCACGACTGACTGCGAGACTTTTAGCAACTGAATACACTAACCATATAAAGCTTGAACGTAGTTCAGTGATGTCTATTGATATATTTCCCAATGTTCCAGATAAAGTAATTACTTAATTAATTCATGTGCTTTATGTAAAGATTATGACATGGTGGTTAACTCGAATAAATACCTATAGTTATGTATGTTGTATTGTGACCAAACATGCAATGATTACTTTTTACTTTGGGGTTTAGACGGGCACATCTGCTTAATTTGTTAAGTCCTGCCAAACTGAAAAACAAACTACCCGTTCATATGGCCACACAGCTCTCTATGAAGACTCTCGATCCACCTTTCATATGTTTCATATGTTTATGATTCATTCGATATTTCTTTATGGTTCAGTTGTAAGTTGTAATACTTTGTCTTTCCTTTTTTGTGCAAGTACTAAGATGACAGTGTGTTTTGAATTATCAAAGGAGTACAGACTGACACTGTGTACTGCTGTCAGAGCGTCACGGTTATTTACATCAATCCATACAAAAGACCCCGCTAGGAACTGGAGGAGGAAGAAGATGAGTTTGACCGAGCCACATGATGTCACATATGATCCTCTACGATGTGTTACTTTGACCGAATCCACAAATGTGACGTGAGTTGCTAAATATTTCACATAATTACTGTGAAAACAATTCAATAAATCTTGAATTTATTCCAGCTTGAGCAGAATGTTAATGAATTATTTTCCTGTGAAATATTTTATTTTCTAAAGGAATGGAATCTTCCATCCCCATCCACACGACATCAACATGCATAGTGTATGAGAACTGCCTAATGGAGCTATTTGAGGTGTCCAAAGTATGAACGACATTCAAGCCCGAAGACAAGAACTGTGGGCACATTCTTAAGAGTGGAGCAGAACTGCCCACATTGCGAGTTCTCCAGCACATGGAACAGTCAACCCATTACATGGGCGTAAATCTCATTTATCAGTAGGGGGGGACGATACATATAAAATTTCTCAAGAGCAATTTTTGAAGGGGACACAAATAAAACTGTCAAAATTGTACTTACTACGACACTAAGCGACAATATGCATTAGATTTATAGGTTCATCATACAGACTTGCAGTCATATTATAACAGAACTGAACTGTGAACAATAAAGCTTTTTTCCATTTATATATATTTTTTGTCTTTGTTGTGAAGACAGGAACTACCCATGATACTACACGTTGACATTGAGTCAATTTTTAAACACTTTTAAAATGTTATACTGATTTATACTGCAACATTGTTTGACAAGGTAACCGTACATCGACATTAATGAGTGGTTGTTATTTTCCCCTGTAGTGCCCTGGCTCCGCCAACAAACTTTGTTCATGTTCATGTACCCAAACAAACTTAAATTCTGTGTTGTACTCGTTGATGAATCGCCCGAGTTTCAGTAAACTGAATGTTTATCTTATCCGCCACGCACATGCTGCACAAAATAGATGCTGAGAAAAGGACCTTCTCCAACTGAATGAAAGCTGTGCACCTTTTGTGGACGCTAGATATAGTGTCAACGTCACAAAACTGTAACCGGTATGTTCGCGGCTGTGTGTGACAGGGGACCTGAATGGCAGGATCGGTGGCTAAGTGTTGCGGTTAATGTTTACTTCACGCCAGGTCGCTTAAAATATAACAATGAATGCGAAAACGGCTTTGGCGTGTTAGTTGCAGTGTATGAAGTCCTATGCAACAAGCCAACGTTAACTAGCTAAGTAATGTTTTAATCGCTAACATAGCAGATTCATGAAAAAATACATCGGTAATCAGCATTTTTTTTAAACAACTAATTTATTAATGAATCAGCACCAGCTACATTAAAGAGAATCACTTCATTTAAAGTGAATAAAATAGCCTTCTTACTGGAGTTCAACAACCACTGATGAACTGAGCCGCATAGTACCTGATTTGAATGTGATGAGCAATGCGTAGGTGAGATGAACGTGGAGAGCAGGCATTCGGCCAAACCATTGTGAGAGGCAGGGGAGGGGGAACTCAACAGTTTCTAAATTTATAACTCATTTTTGCTTATGTATTTTCTACTAATTACACAATTAGATTAGATTAACATAAATATATTTATGACAATAGCGAATTTAATTGATCGAGGGGGGGACAACCCTCGGATAGAGGGTGACATGTCCCCCCCGGGATTTACGCCCATGACCCATTATTGGGTCTACTCCTACTGTAAATATTCAACTCACTGCAGCAGTTTATATTTCAGGTGCCTCTTTTATACTGTATCAACATGGGTAAAAAACATCCCCCTTAATGTTAAATGAAGCAACAGTTGTTTGGTTTATGTTCAATGACTATGTTGTTATTATATAAGTTGCTTAATTTATTTTTGTGTGGTTTCTAAATGCTAGTGTATAAAATAAGCTATGACAGAATTTGTTAGTTCAAATAATAATTTATAAAAAATGAAAAACATTATAGCAAAAGGCCTACACCACAATATAAAAACTCTTTACCACACATCTTTACCTTGGTTCAAAACACATAATATTTTGTAACAACCTGGGATACATATTAATAATTATATTAATTAGAAGAGATAATGGATATGAATTGTTAATAGTTTTATTATATCAAGCAGATGAGTTGGTGGTGTCAAAAGCCATAACTATAGTTTGACAAGCTTGTGAACCTACCTGATAGTGACGCAAAAGATTCGCCATATGAGTTATTCCATTTTCGCTTTTCAGCACCAGACTGCTTTTTCTTCAAAAGCATAACGTTAGCTGTTTTTGGGAGGTGTGTCAAGGTCCCGCGAGAGAGCGGGCTGTTCCAATGCCTCTACATACTCTTGAATCATTCTCTCCGTGCTTTAACCTCATACGGCGATCGCTCGGTGCAGCTCGCAAGATGTCGAACACACTTATGATGAGATCATTTTAACCCAGGTTGAAACACGAGATGGGCTGGGCGTCTGCCTGGCCTACAGCATAGTGCCCTGCGGATTTGGTTCCGTCGTAAACATAAACAGCAACGCTAGCACTTACGGTTTAATATTTATCACTATTTATTTTAATCGCATTAGCTGTAGTACTTTATGTTTTACCTTTTTATTTATTATTACATTCCATAAATATTAATTTATACAAAATAATCGTTTATTTATCATATATCATTTGTAGTGCAGAAAACTAGTGTCGAGTTTGGTTGAAGGAAGAATAAAGTTATAAGCTCATGTTAAAATCTAATGCCTATCTTGCATTTTAGGTTGCTTAAATCAAGCACACACAGTTTTATGTTTGCTTACTTTATTTTTTCTCTTTCAGATCTGTCAGAGGCAGGACCAGCGCTCTTCAGCCCCCACAAACCGGCCTGGAACCTGCCATACAAAGCCAGGCAACCTCGAGCTGTGAGCCAGTGCGCGTCTTCCACCCCATCGAACATCACAGATGGCACAAATTAAAAAATTAAAGCATGGCGTGTTTCTGTTTTCATTAAAATGCATGTTTCTCAAACAAAGAAGCTATAACGTTGCAAACAGGTAAACTTACCCATTGCTTGAAATTGATCATTGTAGGTTTTTAAATGTTTTACTTTTAATTGTGCATTTTAATGAGGTAAATAAGTAGCATAAAAGCTCATGAAAGTTTTTTCAACAAAAGAACCCGTTAACCTTCTTATTTCAAGCAATTTATGTTTTGCGTGGAAATGACCGTACGCTCGTTTCATAAATGAGCCCCAATATGTGCCTATGTCACATACACCCAACCATATGTATGTCATTATAATACGTTTTTTATAAATGTTAAAAACATCAGATTCTTCAAGCCAAGTCAAAAGAACGAGACCTCTGGGGCTCCCGTGCTGTTTGAGTGAGGGCTGTGTGTTGACAGCTCGGCTTGGCGGTCGGCTCTTTGGCTATGTGAGCATTGAAAACAGGATGCAAATCCTGATTTATGAGTGTCGGTCATATCATATCACTTGCACATACATTTTATCATTTTTTTATTATTTGTTGTTTTGTCCCCATCAACGGAACCAAATTAATGTGAGTAATAAGTGAAACCTGTCATTTTGCGCCATCTACTGGACAAAATTGTTCAGTCAACAAATAGACGTCTCAATTTGCCATTTTTACTCTTATAGCGCCATCTAGCATCCAAACACCACGGTCTTTCAAATGTCACCCCGGAGTGATGGTCTTCACATATGTTCTGAGCCCCATGATGATATGATAAGCCGTTTTAATGTGATAGGCTCCGCCCATTTTAAGTTTTGGCATCCCTAAGCGACGGTGAAAGGAAATTGTAACTTTTTTCAATAATATTTTACATTCACACTCCACAGAAGTCATCTGCATTGGTTTGGTTCCGATCGGTTGAAAAACCAAGGACTAGTTCGCGAAAGTAGGTTTTTGACATCATCAGCGATAACTCAAGAACCTTTTGATCGACAGAAGTGGTTCCAGAGGCAAAGTTGTTCAGAATGACTGGAGCTATCATATGATGTAAAGAGTTCGGGTATATGTCAAATGTCATGTGATACACAGTTGTTTATGCAATCCAAAAGCATTACTACGCCCCCGTTGGCCGAATGAGTTCATATTTCTTACAGACCTTCAGGACCATGAGTCGAACAAGCCCAGTGAGTTTCGTTTTCGATCAACCTTTGTTAAACCTGTCTAACGAGTGCTCAAATTTCATTGGTCGATGGTCCTTTTATAAAGTAATGGAGCATGACACAAAGACACACCATACCAAATAATATGTCGATCGGGCAAACGGTTGTGTAGTTATAGCCGTTTTTGAGCTAATTCCTGGGGGTCCTGTCCTCGCTTAACTATTGTAGAATGCATCTGCGCTTGTAAAAACATAAAATTGAACATAAACATGAAACATATAAATACAATAAACGATTAAAAGCTATGATTCGAATTACACTACACATGCTAAAACGTAGCGGGGGAGGACATGGCATCGAATGTTGACTTACGATTTCTATTAGAGTTGGAAATAACAACATTCACTTAGAGACAGCGATTTATGTCTATGAAAATATTGTATACAAGTACCAAAGTTTAGTTTATCTTGACCATACACTTTTCTTACTGTGCGAAACGGGCTGTATTGAATGTTCGCATGAATGTGGCTCGTCCTAATATAATGCCAAAAATAAAAACAAAATTAGCATGCATGTCGAGACATCAATTTAAGTCTATGGAAAGATTTTATACATGTCTCAATGTTATTATTATTTTTCTTACCAAGCAATAGCCTACAAACTGTTCGGAATCAGCTGTGCCTAAAGATAGCTCAAGCCCCGCCCACTTGAGCTAGCGAGGGGGAGCTGGAGCTTTGCTCCACCCACTTGGCTCTGCAGCGAGCAACACTTGGGAAAAACAGTGCTTTCACAAAGTGTTGGGGACAAATGTGATATCGGCAAAAAGTGATTGGGACATTTTCTACCGGAACCACCCGCAAGTTACGTCTGCATTCGTCAGACGCTTGCTATACTTACTTACTACAACAGTTTCAGAATTCAATGTATAATATGTAAATACGAATACTTCATCCTGGCTGCTTGTGTGTGGAAAAGTGCCTTTTGCTGACGTTTCTCATCATAACATATCAAATTGTTAAAGCATTTATTTAATAAAGAACAAAATGTTTTACATAATTTATTGATTAAATTGTGATAACGTTTAAAACAAATGGATGCGGTCTGACAATGTATTTAGGAAAGTGATTTTGGTAGATTCGCATCTACTTCGCAGCTGAGTCAAAAATCCCTTTTCAGGCATTCTATGCACTAATGTTACATCACTGAAGCGCTAAACCTTTTCTTGGAGTTACTGCTTTATGTGAAGGAATTTTTGTGTTTACGTTAAAAAAGCTTTTTAAACGGTTAGTTTTGTATTTCTGCACAGTGGGCTTAGTAGCCTACTGTGTGGCGTAAAACGATAAGGACTAGCGTTAATGGGGCTATTACGTTTCGTAGGTAGATTCGTGATTGAGGATATACGTTACTATTTATTCTGGTGTATATTTAAAAAAACTGTCGAATTCCACATGAGCTTGAAATGCGTTATGGAGTTGGGTATTTTAGGAGGACATTCGTTTGATTTAAAGTGTGAGTGAAATGCGATAACGTCTGGCACATATATATATACACAACAAGAGTTTTATTGCAATATGCAATATAATATGTATTTCGATTACATGTGAACATATGTTTTCGTGTTTTGTTCACTTGGAATACTAGTACCTGAACGTGTCTTGAATTTAGGGACTGCTAGGTGGTTAATACCGATCGCAGGTCACGTGTTATTATAGGCTGTAAAGAACATCAACATGCACAAAATATAAAAATGGTAAACTTAAGTTTAATTGGTTTACCTTTCAGGACATGATGTCACATTGATAATATTTGGTTTAGATTGTGTTGACGAATAAAGGCGATGTTAACCAATTGGGCATGTTGTACAATAGTCGTGTAGTACATCTACACGTGAAGCACATGTAACAAATTGTAACACTTGTTTAATGCGTTACATGCATAGTTCACCCAAAAATTAAAATTCTGTCAGGAATTACTAGCTTTGTAGTTGTTCTAAACGTGTATACAATTGTTTGTTTGAATAAACACAGAGAAAGATATTTAGACGAATTTTATAACCAAACAGTCCTTGGACCCCATTGACTACCATAGTGGCAAAAATTACAAACGTTGTCTAAAGTGCCAGAGAACTTTTGCTGTCCTACATTTTCCTAATGTTGGGTTCAGACCAAACGCGAATGGCGCGTCAAGCGCGAGTGATTTACATGTTAAAGGTTCTGTGTGTAAGTTTCAGAGGCCACTGTGGGCGTAGTTAGGAATTGCAACCTAAAGCTCCGCCACCCCCCTCTCCCTCCGAGGGCGGAGAGGTAGGGGTGTTGGAGATGCAGGCAGGGCGAGGAGAGGCAGAGAAGCTAACGTTACCCGGGAGGACCGCACAAGAGAGGATGTGAAAGCTAAGCAGTATTATAATACAAATTACACCCGATTTATGCAAATTATGATTGTTAACATGATTTCTAACTTGATTTGCACACGGCCATGCAACAAGGACTTATAGTACAATTACAAAGTGCTAAAAATTTACAAGGAAAAACGCTACTTCTCCTGATGATCAGCTCATCTATTAGCTAAAGCTATCAAACAAACAGTTCACGTATATAGCGGAAATTAAACAAACTTACCGGTCCAGCAGGATCTGGCAACTGAGGCGTCGCTTAGCAAACCCTTTTCCTGCTTCAGTGCCCTCCGTGGAAAGCCACAGTGACCTTTATTCGGGTTTTCTTTCATTTTTTGTCTCGACTTCGTCTTGCTGCATCGTATTTTCTCTTTTCTGACGATACAGATTGACGCTCTCTCGGCTCTTGTGCAGAGTATGTGTGGTCCGCCATTAGAGCAAATTTCACTTCTAACCGCAACAAAAGAACCGTTTCTATTTCTAATAAAAAACATGACGAGTGAATTTTGTTATTGTTCTTCCTCTTCTTCTGCTAATCCTTCTATGAAGCGGTTTAGAAAGCTGCCTCAAAACACAGCCGAAGAAGATCATAGTCCCGTGCATCCTTCGTTTTACGAAACGCACTCAGTTTGTCCGTGTAGTGCTACTATAGAAACATGGCTGTGCAATTTGATAAATTACAAGTAAGGGTGTGCCCGCGGTGTATATACATAAAATGGCTCATTGTAAGGTAATATAAACATTTCGGTTCATTTTGTAAGGCATTTCTTCACCACTCACAACATAGTTTTGTATTATGTATTACATTTTGCTGAATAAATCCTTCAAATTCCTACACACTGTACCTTTAAGTCAATGCAAAGACGCGATAGACCTACTTGCAGCGTGAATTGAGTGTTCGCGTGATTCACGCAAGTTGAAAAATCTGAACTTTGGCGAAAATTCGCACCGCATTAACCAATCAGGAGCTTGCTCTAGAAGTGAGGTGATTAGACAACGTAGCGAGCGGAGGCAGAAATCCGAATCTGGAGGACAAAATGGAGGACAAATTGATCGTTGCTGTTTGTGGACACCCGGAGCTGTATGATTCTTTTTCTTACTTTTATAGGAACAGGAATAAAAAGGATCTTGGTTGGAAGAAAGTGAGTGTGGAGGTCGTAGAATCTGGTCAGAGGTGGGTAGAGTAGCCAAAAATTGCACTCAAGTATAAGTACTGTTACTTCAGAATAATATGACTCAAGTAAAAGTAAAAAGTAGTCATCCAAATAAATACTTGAGTAAGAGTAAAAAAGTGCTTGGTTAAAAAACTACTCAAGTACTGAGTAACTGTTGAGTAACGTCTGATTTATTTTTTAACAAGCATTCAATCAGACAGACAAAAATACAAAATAATAATGTTTAAGCAAATTATAGTTCATCAAATCAATAAAATAAATTAAAATAATCCAAGTAAATTAAAGTTCTTAAAAAATAAAATATTTCCAAACCTTTACCAGGCTTTGCAGACCGAACTAGAACAAGGCAGCCCATAAACTCTCATAAACTGAGTGAGAGAGAGAGAGAGAGAGAGAGACTTTGACTTTTTAAAAGCTTTATTAAGCATTATAAAAAACAATTAAACACACAAACACATAAGTTTCCTACATATTACCAATTAAACTCCAAATTCCCTGAATCCCACACATTCACCAATGCTCTATCAACACCCCATTTCCATTCGAAATAGATGACATTATTGATGTGTTGATAATAAGTATATTCAATCACCACTCTTGACTCCACTAAAGACTTAAACAGAGTTACTAAATTCACATCTTGACCGGCATTTTTACACTGATGCGATTTTAAAATAACGAGTTTAGCTTGTCCTATTAAAAAGTTGGCAAGTGTACACTGTTGCTGCAAAGACCTCTTATATCTGCAGCCAAAAATAAAAAAACTATTGGTAAATGTAAAATCCAAACTTAGGACTATTTTCTCCAGTATTTCAAATAGTGACTTAAGTCTAGGACACTCACAAAACATATGAAACACATTGTCAAGAGCGTTACAAAAAGGGCATTCTGGCAAAACAGTCTCATTAATCTTAGATACAAACGAGTTCGTGGCTATAATGCAATGTAGTATCCTCCACTGAGTATCACCACATCTCTTAGAGATAGGAGCCTTGTACAATGACCTCCATGATGGATAAATCTCATCTGAGATAGACACCCGAGACCTCCATTTTGTATCTGGTCTTTGTTTCAGTTGTCCCATATGCAGAGATTTTACACACATATGATATTTTTTTTTGAGAGAGAGAGAGAGAGATTTTAACAAAAACTTTTAATTACAGTTTCTCAACCCTTACACATCACTTGGTTTTAACATTAAAAACAATCAATAGAAATTGGAAAAGTAAAGTTTGTTAGTTAGTTAGTTAGTTAGTGAGAGAGAGAGAGAGAGCGAGAGAGAGAGAGAGAGAGAGAGAGAGAGAGAGAGAGAGAGAGAGAGAGAGAGAGAGAGAGAGAGAGAGAGAGATTTAATACAGCTTTATTTTAAACAATAAGGTGTTCACAATGATATTACAAACTCACAAAACAAAACCAATATAATATATACTATTCATATTACAGTTAGAAACATTTTAAAAGGCAAGCATTAAATCATCATCATCATCTACAGTGCAAAGGACATCATTTATCCCCCAAATGTACATAAAAGATTCTACACAATTTTGAACAAAAAGCATGTTCTATTCTAAGCCGGGCCGCCACCAAGCCTTTGAAAATCATCAACACATCCAAAGAACCCTATCCTAACAACTTATTCTTTCTAGATTTCCATATAGCCAGTTTTGCTGTTCCAGACAAAAAGTTTAGTAAGATCAACTGACTTTTCTTTTTTCCTGTATACCTTGGACCATATATAAACATTTCATAAGAGAAATCTTCACCAATTTCAATGAACAATTGAGATAAAAGTGAAAACAAATGGCTTAGCCGAGCACACTGTACAAATAGATGAAACACCGTTTCAACCTCTTTACAGAAGGGACAACCCACCCCTACAGAAGGATCAATGTGCACCACGTATCTATTTGTGGCTATCGCCCCATGAACAATCCTCCACTGACGGTCGCCCGTTCTTTTGTCAATGGGGCGTTTATATAAGGACCGCCAGCAGCCTCTAGGGGAGGAAAGAGTTCCAAAAAAATCTGTCCATTTATTTGAAGCAATTCCATGCAAGCGACCAGCATTGGATGCCTTCACACAGGAGATATAGAGGGCTTTTTTTCCCACTTCCTCAAAAACTCCAAGCTGAGGGGTTTCAAAAGACAAAAGACAATTTTCATCATCTTGCCACTCTCCCAATGCAATAGTCACATTCAGAGAAGGGAAAACATAAGGAACCCCCTTTCTCCATTGATCAGCTGCTATAGAGTCATTTGCAAAAAACTTATGGTCCGCATGCAAAGACTTTAAGATTTCCGTTGTAGCTTGTTTCAGCAGCCTGAGAGATCTCACTCCAGTCCTTTCACTCAATTCCTCTAAGCTCTTGGTCAAAATATGTCCCAGCTTTGTGCATCCCGCAGCAGTGAAACATACACGCAAACTGGGTCCGGACACAAGTCTTGATGGTAAAAAGTCATTAAGAAAAAGTGGCTCTTCAAAAAGCCATAATCCAGCATGTGTGTTTGGTGTACGTGAAATGGTAAACACCTTCCATGCCTCCAGAACTGATTTATAAAAAATAGTCAAATTCACACGGTCCTCATTCTGGAGCTCCATTAAGAACAGATGTTTGTCCAGTCCCATACCTCCGACCCGCCTGAGAAGAGCAGAAGCTGTCTTTAACCATGAAGCATCTGTGTGATACAGCAGTCTCTGAGCGGCTTGCAACCGGAATGCCATGATTCTGGATCTGATGTCGATCAACCCTTGGCCTCCCTCATGAACCGGAAGGTATAAAGCAGCAGCACGAATCCAGTGTTGTCCAGACCAAAAAAAGTTCACAAGTTGCCTTTGAATCTCCTCAATAAGTCCAACAGGTGGCTGTAACACAGTTATTTTATGCCACAGAGTAGAAGCAACCAAATTATTGGTCACTAAAACCCTTCCCCTAAAGGACAACTGCGGTAGCAACCACTTCCATTTAGACAATTTAGTGCACACTTTCTCCACTAGCCCCTCCCAATTTTTCTTTTGATAATCATTTGACCCCAAAAAAATTGTCCTTCTCTGCCCCACTTTAGGTCTCCAGGTAACTTTGGGAGACTCTCAAACTCCCCTTTACCAGCCCAAAAAGCTTCACTTTTTGCCCAGTTCATTTTAGCTGATGAAGCTTTCTCATAAAGATTGAGTACCTCAGATAGACATTTAATATCTTCAGCATTATTTACAAAAACTGTAATATCATCAGCATAGGCAGAGAGATACATTCTTGAGTATAAAGGAAAACCAGGTGCATTAAAGCCTGACAGTCTTTCTCGAAGTCTAAAAAGCAGCGGCTCAATTGCTAAACTGTATAGTTGACCAGACAATGGACAGCCTTGCCTAATACCCCTTAAAATAGGAATTGGCCGACTCAATGTGCCCCCTATCTTCACCATACATGATGCCCCATTATATAACAACTGTATCAAATTTAAAAATGTTTCGCCAAAACCAAAAACCTTCAATACATTAAAAAGATATTTGTGATCCACACGATCAAAAGCCTTTTCTTGATCCAATGCAATTAGCCCAACATTCACATTGAAATCATTACAAATATCCACAATGTCTCGCACTAAAAACAAATTGTCTATAATGGACCGTTTTGGAATGCAATGTGACTGATCCTTGTTTACAATCAAACCCAAAAAATGTTTTAATCTATTTGCCAGACATTTTGAGAATATTTTATATTCTGTTGTAAGAAGGGCAACAGGACGCCAGTTCTTTAAAAGGGCTAAATCACCCTTTTTGGGTAACAATGATAAAACCGCGTATTGACAGGAAGTTGGTAAGACACCTTCTCTTATTGATTCACATAAAACATCAAAATAATCGTGTCCAATGCTGTTCCAAAAACTTTTATAAAAATCTGCTGGCAGTCCATCTATTCCAGGGGATCGTCCTGAATTAAGTTGTCCCACAGCAGCAGTAACTTCCTCAAAGGTTATACCCGCCTCCAAGACAGTTTTAGAGCCAGAGTCCAGCTGAGGAAGACCCTGAAGAAGCTGTGTCATACAGTCACTATTTTCACAGTTTTCTGCAGCATAAAGGCTTGAATGAAAATCCTCAGCATGGGTTCTCATTTCTACAGTCTTTGACGTTATCCTCCCGTCAGGGAGTTTGAGACATGGCATTTGTTTTTCTTGAGCCGCTTTATATTCCAGATTAAAGAAGAATGAAGTTGGGGCATCCATTTCTGCTAAAGACATGAAACGGCACCTTATCAAGGCTCCTTTAACTTTCTCATTTAAAACTAGACCAAGCTCTCTCTTTTTTGTTTGCAAATCATTGTACAATATCGAATTGTGTGCATCAACCAACTGCAATTCCATTAAATTAATTTGCTTTTCAAGTGTTTCAATCACATTCTTTATTCTACTACTACAGTTGGCTGTATACTGCTGACAGAAATGTTTTATTTGAGTCTTGCCTACATCCCACCACTGTTTCAAGTTTTCAAAAGAACTCTTTTCCTTTTTCCAATCATCCCAAAATAAAACAAAATTTTCACAAAACGCAGCATCCTGCAGCAATTTTACATTAAAATGCCAATAAGCAGACTTTCCCCTTGTATTTGACATGTTCATTGTCATAATAATTAAATGATGATCAGAAAAACCCACAGGACAATTGCAGCACTCAATTACTCTATTGTTTATAGATTTTGACACATAGAATCTGTCTAGTCGGGCAGCACTAACTCGATTATTAAAGACCTTAATCCATGTATACTGTCTATCGTTAGGGTGTTTAATTCTCCACATATCCAAGAGCTGGAAATCTTTAATGAGTTTTGACAAAGCACTTGAGGACTGTATATGAGGTTCCTCATTATTACGATCTATAGTAAAATTGATAGTGCAATTCCAATCTCCACCAATAACAACACATCCTTCACTAAAACACTTTCTAAGACTCTCACTAAGTATATCTAAAAAAATTAGGCGCTCCTGTCCCACATTTGGTGCATAAATATTTATAAAGAAAACAAGCATTTCTTGAACTTTGGCTTTAACCACCAACAATCGACCCTTCACTGGTTCCTCTATACTTATAATGTCCGCCCTTATTTTTGAAGGAAAAAAGATGCCCACTCCTCTACTTAAATTTGTACCATGACTGAGCATTTTACGTCCTTTTGAAGGGTTTTAAAGTTCTGTTTTGTATTACAATGTTCATTTAATTACAATCTACGTTTTTACTACATTTTATTTTCTTTCTATGGATCACGTATAATCAATAAGTAAAACTGTGTGCATTAAGTGGATATCAGTATGAATAATGTGTGTATGTTTAAAAGGGTGAAAACTAAGCTTGCATATTAGAGTGCAGGAAGATAGTTTCAACAGCATATGGGGGTTGGGAGTATGTGTGTGTGTTGCATTCCATGCAGAAAGGGACTACAGGAGAGCATCCTGCATATACAACGCACATACCCATATAGCGAGGGTTTTAAGAAACAAACCATATGTGAAGACTGTGTGGGGGATGTGTATGATATGTCTTATGATATGTCTCATGATATGTCTTATGCTATGTCTTATGATATGTCTTATGCTATGTCTTATGATATGTCTCACGATATGTTGCAGAAAACGAGGAGAATAGAATGTGTGTGCGCGGCTATGGTTGCCCAACATTCCATAGCCGTTGGGGCCTCAGGTCAGGGGTTAACAGATGTGATCAAGTTGGGGGAGTGCATTGTTTTCACAGAAGCCAAGCACACAGGTGGAGGAGAAGAAAACGTCAGCTGAGAACTGGTCCAACGATTGGTCAAGATTCGAAGCAAGCTTGAAGACACACCTCTCACATACACTAATAAATATGTTGTACACTGTTTAGGCGGGGCTGATCTCTGGTAGTACTCTGTGCGTAGAGTGAGTGTGTGAGACAGCCCAGCGCTGAGCCTCAAGTCAATAAACTTCAACTTTTGTTCATCCGAAGTCCAGTAAGTCCAATTTTTGAATACGCAGGACAGCAGTAGACCGTCACTTTCCACCACAAATTCCATTCAAATTCATTCGTCAAGTCACTATGAGTTTCTTGGAGAAAGACTATATCAAGCTTTTTTTGCTCAATTATTTCATAGACCGTAGCACGCTTTACACTATCCCTCCCACCATTAATATTTAAAGAGCCTATCCTCAAAGCTTCCATAGACAAGATTAAGATGTGAAGTAAAGAACAAAGCATGATAGAAAAGCAAAGAAGAGACACCGTGTAATACATGGTTTACAATTTTTTTGATTTACTCTTTCTCTTACTCGTTGCTTTACTTTTTCTGATAGTGGTAAGAAGCTTTCTCAAACGAAAACGCTTCCTCTCACAAAGTTCAGCATCTCCAACAGTCTTCTGATAAAAAATTACAGAGTGAACAAACTTATCTACATTAGTGAAGTATTCATTTATGTTGATTTGTTTACCATACGTTTCATCCAAAAAATCGTTAATTTCTTCCAGACTATACAACGAATCTTTATTGAAACCTCCCGAGAATACTGTCTGAGAAGCATTAGATACACTTCCTTGTGAACTACCATAATTTTCACACATAGAAACTTGTGACTCAGTATCATCAGACTGATCCTCCTCCATTTCCTCATTATTCAAGACACTTGAAAACGATTCAATTCCATCACTTGCACTCTCCCCCGTTTCAATACCACTGGTACTAGCTACTTCTTTGTTAACCTCAGAAACTAGGTCAGTTATGCTAATCCCCGGGGCTACAAAAGCTACAACATCCTCATTTCCAGTGTCAACAGCCGGTAACACAGCATCTGAATTAACATCACTCACCTCAACAAGTGGAACAACCTCATCTCTGGCCGCATCAACGCTATTGTTTTCACCCTCGTCCTCTGATACTGCCGCATTTTCTGCTCCTGTTTTCTTATGTGGACACGTAAGACGTTTGTGCCGATGTCTCCACACTCGAAACATCTTATGCTGCCAGTAGTTGCATACACCATATATAATCTTCCCTCATGTTTCACACGAAAATTAATATCCAGTGTATTTTCGGGCGATTCCAGCACCATGTAAACGTACCGTCTAAAAGACGCATCGTGTTTCAGAGCCGGTTGTTTACATCCAAGCGCAACAGTTTTAAAGGGACTTACAACTTTTCCAAAACGCGCTAACTCACGTTGCAAAACGTCATTGGATACGAAAGGCGGAATGTTTGAAATTGTTACCTTCGTTGTCGATGTATACATTGGAGAGAGTTGCACAAAAGCATCTTTGATAGTAAGACCATTTACTATCAAACGATTGACTAAATTTTGTTCCTTCAAAAAAACAACAACAGGCTGATTCATTCGTGACGCAGATACAATGTTCTCATGACCAATCTGATCGCCAACTGCAATTAACACATCCTGCACTGTAGCATTCTTCTCAGGAACACATCTGAAACCATTACGGAGTGATAATGATGGCGTCTCATCAAGAGACGCCATCCTGCCACAAAATTACCAATTTATTTACTATATGTTTTCTAAACCATGTATTTTCTGGAAAGAAAAGGAAAAAAATAAGTAGAAGGAAAAAAAAAACCCCTAAGTTCTCACCACTCACACAGCAGCTCTCACCACCACCACCACTCTCACCAACTCCCAGCTTGAGAGAGAGAGAGAGAGAGAGAGAGAGAACATTAGGAAAGGAAAACATTATGCACAAGAATACAAGAAGCTGCAAAACACAAGAAGAGCATACTCATCAAAAAACTGAGTGCGGTGAACTATGTTGCTACCACAACAGACTGCTGGTCTGCCAGACAACGTAGCTACTTAGGTGTCACCTGTCACTGGATAGACAACACCTCACTGGAGAGGCACTCCGCTGCATTAGCTTGTAGAAGGCTCAAAGGCTCGCACACGTTTGACGTCCTTGCTGCTGCATTAGAGGAAATACATTCAGAGTACCACATCAGGGAAAAAGTGACCAGGACGACAACAGACTCAAATTTCCTAAAAGCCTTTCGATTATATGGTGAGGAGATAGAGGAGGAAGCCACCAATGAGCAAGAGGAAAGTGACTCCACCCTTGATGATGCAACAGAAGATCAGAGTGAGTCAGAGGTGGAGTATCAAGATGTGTCTGCTATTCTGGATGACAACACAGGCCTTGAGTACCAACTTCCAAGGCACCAAAAGTGTGCATGCCATCTCCTCAATCTTATATCCACAGTTGATGCCACTGCTGCAGGAGGAGCTGCAAACGAAACCTACAAGAAACTCTCTCGGTTTGCTTTTGCAAAATGTCATGCTCTCTGGAATCATACCTCGGTTTCTGTTCGGTAAGTGTACCTGAATTAATTTAAAATTACAATTAATTTGAAAGTTAATTTGTTACATTTCAGATTAATATATTTGTTTTCCTTAAAATTTTATTTAACAGTAACTTCAACACTTTGCAGTTTGAATGATGTCCTGCATAAACAAAATGATGGAAAATGTTTATGTTTCCACTGTTCGATCTTGCCCACGCCTCATACACACACACACACACACACAGATATAAGTAAACACTTTGTGACTTTTCGATCGCGCCCACGCCATTCTCTCTCTCTCTCACACAACATACTAAAGCATTGCAATGCAAACGCAGCCTGCTTCAGAGCTAAGGCGGGACTACAGATTAAGTGTCCCTTAAGAACCCACGTATCTAACAGTAGTTCTGCATTATATTCATTAATTTGCACGCGAGTTTTATTTATTTTTATACCGTGTAAGTTATTCTCTGTGTAAGTTAAATGTATGCACCGAACCATGACGCCCATACCATTTCAGTTCAATACAAATACATGTACTGTTCCACACATAATATATATAGGAAATGTTTAAAACATATGTAACCTAAAAGACAAACATTCGTCTATCCACAGCAAAAAAAAAAAAAAAAAAGATTTTAGAACACTTACCGCTACATGTTTCCTCAAGTTAGATGTTGAGTTTTTGAATGCTGAAATGTCCGTTTGTTTTGGGACACACAGAAGACACCGCATAATGTAGCTAAACATGCTTTCAATATGAGGCCAGGGGTGTTCCTCCTCGCCTGTGTCTGCATTGCTGATGGTTGATTGTGACATTTTTGTTTTGCTACGACTGTAAACTAACCCGTCCCGCCGAACGCCGCTGAGATTGAGTATGGTCACGTGACGAGACTGCGCAACTACGTTTGATTGGCGAAACACAGTCACATGGTAGAGCCTTTGGCAGAAGTCTCACTCTCTGTCAAAATAAAACAATGACGCGTAGAATATCAAAGAGGTCATAAGAAAAGTAACAAGCTTATTGTAGCCTAATGTAGCGGAGTAAGAGTACAGTTTCTTCTTCACAAATCTACTCAAGTAAAAGTAAAAAGTATAGTGATTTAAAACTACTCCTAGAAGTATAATTTTTTCAAAAACTTACTCAAGTAAATGTAACGGAGTAAATGTAACTCGTTACTACCCACCTCTGAATCTGGTAAGTTGTAAAAACGCTCTTTACTCAATTTGAGCTATATATATATACATATTGAGACTACAAGGTAGCTAACGCCGGTAAATTGAGCTTATTCGCCGTATTTTACAACTACTTTCCCACTAAAGAGTTGATGTGTTTATTCAGAGGAAGTGTGCAGAAAGAAGTGGAAGAGTTTGAGGGACACATATTTAAAAGAGAGGAGAAAGGAGACTGAGAAGAGGAGTGGGTCAGCAGCAGGGTCAGGGAAAAAGTGGAAGTACTCTGCGGTCCTGTCTTTCCTAGAATATGGAGAGTGGGGATGAGGAGAATCAGGCCGCAGGGTACGACCAGCCCGAGGACCAGGGCGAGGCAGCAGCAGCAGTAGGTGTGTTGACAAGTGAAGCAATACAACAGGGCAGATATGTTATTGTTTTTAATGATGAAAAGTCAAAATTAATTTCTCTGTACAGGTGTAATGTGCAATGTGTGTAATGTTGTATTACAGTTTTTCTCAATTGGTTTGGCTCATTTTTTGAAACAGAAATTACATTCTTAAAATTCTAAGATCATTTGGCAAAACAGTGTTACAGTTCAGCACAACACTATAGCTCACTTGCAAAAGCCAATATCTCTCCCAAAACTTTTCCCTCCTGCTTTAAAACTAAATTCCTTTTCCATATAAAGAGTCAGTGCCAGGAAAATGACAAAGATCCTTCTCAATTGCTTTGGCTCATTTCTTGAAACAGACCGGACATTCTCAACACTCTTGGTGCTTTTGCCAAAATAACGTGGATGGTTCGGCACAACACCATGGTTCCCCTGCAAAAGCTCATACCTCTCCCAAAACAGTTCACTCATGTTTCAAAACTAAATTTCCTTCTCATTTAAACAGTCAGTGCCCCCAAAATGCTACGTCTCTTTGGCATTGTCTAAGCATTGCAAGTCAAAATGTTTAGATGTTTTGTCACTATGGCAGAGGACCACTGAAACATCCCTCGTGTCCAGCTTTCAGTTTTAGCCCAGTCCTTCATTGACAATGGTTACTGTACTGTTTTTTGTCTAGCTAAAAGAGTACAATTGTGTATAAAACTGAAAAAAAGAAATAGGATTTTAAGGCAAGAGTAGCCTCCAAGGTTTGACATCACACAATCCACTCATACTGCCAAGTACATTGTAACCATTATCATTCACCCACATAAAGTAACTACCATACATCAGAGTAAAAAGAAAATGTATACAGCTTAATATACTGTAATATAATCAAACAAATAAAAATCAATGAAATGATATGCAGCCTACAGTGCTGTAAATTGAGCTGGAGTTTCACAACTAGTTCTTCACTGGTCGCTGTCCTCACCCTCCTGTCCATCCACACGCTGCTGTCTGTCTGTCTGGCCACAGATTCTCGTCCACATCACGTATATTCTCCCTTGTGATGCAACGAGGGAAGAAACGCTGTGCATGTCGCAACCATCCCCTACACTGATCTCATGTAATATCCTGACATGCAGTGTCCATTGCATGGAGCAGTGACCTTTGATCTTGAGCTCGATGCTCATACAGTCTCCACCACCAAGCTGAGCAATACTCCTCAAAAGGATTGAGGAAAGGGGAGTAAGGTGGTAGGAACACCCTGACCATCCTTTGATGAGTAGTGAACCAGGCCCTGATGAGCGGGCCACGGTGGAAATTCACATTGTCCCATACAATGACATATTGTGTTAGGTGAAGCCCTACGAGACCTCTCTCCTTTTCAGGGATCAAATCAAAATGAAGGCGTTCCAAGAAGACGAGAAGCTTCTGTGTATTGTATGGGCCAAGACTGGGGATGTGAGTGGCCACTCCATTCTCAGAAATAGCAGCAAACAAAGTTATATTGCTCCCTCGCTGGCCTGGGACATCCACCGTGGCCTGGTGTCCAATAATATTACGGCCACGTCTTCGGCCCTTGGCCAGGTTGAAGCCAGCTTCATCCACAGACACGAGGATGTGAGTTGTCTTTTTTCCTACCAATGCCATTATTGTCTACAATAGCGTAAAAAAAGAAAACATCAAATCAGTCATACAGTTGAGTCATACAGTACAGTTACAGACAATTACATAGGCACTTATTGCAGCTCTTTGACCCTTTTTCTTATTGTATGTGACGGGGAAAATGTTGATCTTCAAGCTCAAAAAATTGCTCAGACAAGGAAGGTCCAGGTGTCAAAGTTTCAACTTTATTTGTACAAGTCAAACAAAGTGAGATGTCCCAAGTCTCCAAAACATCTGAAAACTTGGTGTTTTCCAGCCTCTAGTTATAGTAAAACTTCCCAAAGGTGTTTCCTTTCGAAACCAATCAGGTAATTTCCCGTTATCTCTTATTTTTACTATCCAACTATCCTTGTCTGCCACCATTATTTTTAGGCAACAAGGTTTCTGGTCTAATCGTGGAATTTCAACCTTAACTCGTTTTTTTAATTAAAAATGAACAGTGCTACAATTTATTTGGGTCTGGCCTTCAAACCATCCCTGGATTTTGTATTGCTGAAAATGATTAGAATATGTAGTGATTGATTCTCTCATGCAAACAATCTTATCGTGACTCTAAGTTAATGCGATTTCTGACCCACTAGTAATGTGATTTCTGATTTACTAACACATTAAGTTAATGTTTACAAACATTCCTATGAATACTTCTTCAAAACATCAAGTTAATGTTTACAAACATTCTTTCATAACCAGGGTGAATAAAAGTCCCATAGCCTACTGAATATGATCAGAATTTATACACAATATATGTTATATTCTTCAAAATAAGGATTATGATGATAATCTTATTATACAATAAGCTGTAGTTTTTAGGTTAAATGTTGAAGTCAGATAAATCAAATACTTCCAGAACTGGATTACCTCGATACACATCAGGTAAAGTGGGTACTGAAGCCAAAAAAGTTTAGGAACCACTGCTTTATTGTTAAAGGGTTATAATGATGGACAACCAGTAACTGAATGTACATACGGGTACCGGAGCTCTTTCACTCTATCAGAGTTCCTCTCAAATGGTACCCTGTGAGTTCGCTTCATTCTCATCTGATGCTTCTTCAATATCCGGTATATTGTGGAGATGCTTATAGAGTTGACATTTTGGAATATGGCATTGTCTTGTAGGATTGGAGCGCGGATCTGTCTCAATGTGATGGCATTTTTTGCCATCACCATGTTACAGATCTCTTGTTCTTGTTGTTCATTGAAAAGTTTTCCTCTGCCACCCGTGCAAGGTTGTCGTCTAATCCTAGACATAGAATTCAAAGGACAACACTCCATTCGTAATGTATACCTTATTTATTCCTTACAGAATGAGTTACCTATGTAATTGTATTGTTGTTTTACTTACAGTAACTTAACCACAATTATAATGCATCACTGCACAGTGACTGGAATAGTACTGAAAGCTCATTTTTAGTATCATAACATCCCATTGAGGTAAGATATTACTGTAGGCCTATCACACACACACACTAAATGAATAGGTAAATGTGTAAATAAATATATTTCTTGCTCTATTCACAGTGTCCTGCCCTATACAACATATAATTCCATCATTGACATACCTGTTTTCCCTGCGAAATGTTTGGATGATGGTGGAGACTGTAGAGCGAGGCACATTAGGCTGCACTCGGCGACCTGCCTCCGCCATTGTGAGGCCATGGTTGATGACATGGTCTATAATTGTGGCCCGAATTTCATCCGGGACAGCATGGTGTCTTCGTGCTCCTCTGCCTCTTCCACCTTTTCCACCACCACGCACCCTTACTCCTCTTCTTCTTCTTCTTCCTCTTCCTCGAGCAGGCAGTTGCCCTTGTTCATTTACTTCGCCAGGTGCCTCAATGTTCAGAAATTGTTCTGGTCCTAACCAAACATACTGTTTGATTGGTCATATGAGATGTGTGAAGCTCTTCCTTCGTTAGTCAAGTTCTAGTTTCACCTGACTATCAATTGCTGTAATCAATTTATCAAATTTTCCAAGGGATTCATATATGGTATTCATGGTTTTATGTTCTTGACTAATTTTGACAATTGAACAGACTATTGTGCATGTTATGACTTATACAATGAAATGATGCTGACACGTTTTGGAGCGAACAACCATTAGACTGAGAATCAACAATCAGTTTAGATCAACAAGATCTATTCACTTGGAAATTGTGGTAAATGTAGGCTACCTGTACTTAATCATTTGCAAAGATGTACTAAGACATTGAGACATTAACTTAGACATTTGCAATTTGATGAAACTAATGACAAATTCAATTCTGTTGTGAACAATTGCCATGTGGTTTGGAGGTTTGTCCATGTTGGTTTGAGAATGTAATTTCTGTTTCAAGAAATGAGCCAAACCAATGGAGAAAAACTGTAATATAAAAAATTTTCATGACAGAGCCAATTGGTTCTGTTGATGGCAGTGAGCCTAGGTCCCCTCTGTCAGACCCTGCTGCTGCTTTCCCTGTCGCCCCTTCAACATCTGCTGCTGTTCCCAGAGGTATGTACAGTCATTAATGACCATGTTTAGATGCATATTATATTTACAGTAAGCACTCGTAGCCTCACACACATGGTTTGTGAATGAGTCTGCCTTCTCATTGTACAAAATTTGTTATCATTTGATACAGCACCAAGAAGAAGAGCTCTGAGAACGCCTAGGGAGCAGCCATCAGAAGTGGAGCGGCAGCTCCTAGAGGCACTCCAAACCCGTCCTGTAGCCCCAGCGCCGCCTCCACGCTCCGTGGATGAGCTCTTCCTCTTGAGTCTGGTCCCTTCCCTGCAGAGATTGTCGCCTCAGACAAAAGAAACTGTCAAATTTCAAATTCATGAATTAATTTATGAAAGCAGCACAGTTGTGCTTAATTTGGAACAATTGGAACCTATGGAGTAGTTTAAAAACAAAAGAGGCAGCAATCTCTGCAGGGAATAAAAAACAGACTTTCTCTCCTTTCTCCTCTACTTCGGCCCTCACTCTTCCCTCTTCCAAGCAAGATCCTTTTTATTCCTGAATGTAAATAGTTGTAAATGTTCTTTGTATATAGTTTTTATATTATTTATTAGATTTGTTTTAAATAAATGTTCTATACCATGTCCAAACGTTTTGGTGTGTTACTTTGTGAACAACATAGTAAATTATTATGAATATTTGTTACATAAAAATATTATTTCTATGACTAGAATAATAATTGTGTACATTCACTCTAAATATATCCTATTGCAAATACACTCACAATAGTATAGTAAAAAATTGTTATTAGTGATTGGACCAGTGTTGTGGTGTAGTGTAATAAAAATGCAGCAACGAGACAGGGATTAATTTGAGGCTGCCTCCATTTATCATTTGAAAACAAGAAAACTATAACAATCTAATCTTGAACAAAAAGATGAAAGATTTACAAGATGTAATTATTTACAATATTTAAAGTGTGGAAATCAAAAGAAAAAGATGTGAATAATTATCAGAGCTAAACATAAAGGACATAAACAGCACAGTATATAATGAACAAAAACTATTCAGTCGGCTGCCACGGGACTGCTCCCTCGGCAGAAAAGTGAGCCATGAAACTGTCCCTGACCCGGATGGCCTCTCTGGCAGAATTATTGGCTGCAACCCGACCGAGACTCTGCAGGGACTCCTCTGCACCTTGCACCGCCACCCTCACAGCAGGTGCCTCTTCAGATCTCCTCAGAAAATGTGGAGGACACATGTCGCCTTCAAACACCTCTCCACAACAGCAGGCTGAACCTCTATGAGGCGGCGATACATCCTCCACTGTGAGGACAGGATCCCGAAAGCATTCTCCACCACCAACCGGGCTCTGGAGAGACGGTAATTAAAGACCCGTCTCTCTCGACCCAACTCAACTCAACTCAACTTTATTTATATAGCGCTTTTTACAATTTTCATTGTTACAAAGCAGCTGTACATGAGACACATTGAATACAAGTAAAAAAATAAAGGCATATACCTGTAAAAACAAGACAAAGGTGAAAACAACAAAGACAGACATACAAATGCTCCACACACACAATATGCAAACATACATACACACACACACATTGACATAGAAACACACACACAGTGAAAGCACACATTGGCGATAAAGGAGAAAGAACCACAGGTCAAATATTAAACGGACTATAAATTCTTATGTGCAATATTAATTTTGTCTAATTTCTGAATTCTGAAGCAGCCCCCCCGGCCAGGCAGATAATATGCAAAACAATATGCAAACGGGGGTGAGGAACCCAAAACTCCCATCGAGAAGGAAGGGTGCGTCCAGGAAATGGCCTCATGAGGTTTTTCCTGAGGGGAAAGGCCTCATCTGCAACAAAGACATGGGGCTGGGGTCCTCTGTGATCAGCTCCTGGGAGAGGACGGTCAGGTGGCAGATGGAGGGTGCCACCTTGGAGTGCCTGGCCAAAGGCTGAGTTGGACAGAGTCCCACCATCGCTCGTCCGGCCATATCCCCCGACATCAATCACCCGAAAACAGTACCTTGCATCCACAACAGCAAGGAGAACAAGGGAAAAAGTTCCCTTGTAGTTGAAGAACTGTGAACCTGTTTTGGGGGGTGCCTTTATCAGGACTTGCTTGCCAGCCAGTGTTCCACAGCAAAGCGGGAAGTTCCACCTGTCCTCGAAACCCTCTGCAATGGACCGCCATTCATCTGTGGAGGGCACAGCCATGAACTCCTCCACGTAGCAGTCCCAGATTGCAGTCGCCACATCTGGGACAATCATGTAGACTGTGGAGACACCAACACGGAAGCTGCTGGCGATGGTCCGGAAGGAGTCTCCAGTGGCAAGATATCTGAAAGAGAGAGAAAATAGAAAATGAAATAAACATTGTTATAAATGCACAGTGAAATTCCATATTAGCAAATATACATTTATAATACTTGTGTTTGTGACATCTTCCATTCTCTTTAGTTTTTTTACAGTTAAGCAACAAAAAGCTTGATAAAATCCCCTTAATACTTTACCTTTATTTAGCATTTGATCTGCTTTGCATGCTACATTGCAAAAACAGACTATTATTCAATATTATATAGCAGTTACCTACACAATTCAAAACCCACTTGACTGTTGTAGACGAAAGTAAATTGCCATTTCTTTAAAGTGCTGTATTGATAACTGTGTGTTAGAAGAGAAGACCATATGAAGAGTTTGGTTCCAAAATGCTATAAATCCATTTCGATTCATTTTTAATTTTCTTTTAAAGAAAGTTGCAAGATGAAAACCACTATTTTCTGTTTCAAAGTTTCACATAGCATTTATAGGTTCTAGTAAAATAAATAATTTAAATCAAGATTTAGATTTTTTAAGATTTAATATAAAAACTGAATATTTTTTCCCCCAAAATGCAATCAATCCATGACACTTTTCTTTACAAATGCAAGAAATCTGAACTCAATACAATACTAATCTTACATATAGGCAACGGACTAAATATAGATTCAATCAGCCACCGCTACTAAAATAAATCGGAAACAAACTCGTAAGATATACGTGGAGGTTCTCAATCATTAGTTACTTGAAATCACACAGAATATTAAATTATTTACTGACCGGAGACAGATTGATAGGCGCTCTGCAGGTGGAATACAGTGCCTGTAGTTTATGTCCTGGAAGGAAATCCTCCCACCGACACGGGACAACAGGTCATCAAACTGGGACGTGCTCAGCCGGAAGTACCGCTGAAAGCGGCCGTCATCCAGGCGCAGCTCCTGAAGGAGTTTGTAAAACTCACCAAGCTGGGTGCGCCTCCGAAGGATCGGATGGACCCAGACACGGCGCCGAACGAGTTTACGCCGTTTTTCAGCCTTCCATAGCACATTAAGCGCTGCTTCCCTCTCAACAAAATCCATGTCCGCCATTTCGAATTGAGACTGGAGCCGCCTGCCAGAAGCCCCTCCCATGACGCGCGATTGTCCGGTTATAAAGGAAATATTTTGCTGCATTACGGTTTGGTGTGCGTATTGAAGTGTGTTTTAATGCTGTCGGAAGATTGCATGTAATCTCAACTGGTTTTTGTGCTTTCAGGTGAATGTGACGGTGAAAATGATTACACTGGAGGAAGACTCCGAAGGCTTCACAAGGAGTCATCATCACCTTCTAAAGCGCACATATGATGTTGCTGACAGTAGTGCCAGCATGTCTTTGTGTGTGTGGGGTGGTGATATGCTTACTCTTAACAAGTGGTACAATATAACCAATGTGTCAGTTAGGCAGTTTGGTGGTGCCACATGTTTGAGCACAACGGCTCAATCCACTCTGTGCATTGTGCCTGAAATGAATTGTGTAGTGGCACCTGTTGTTCAAAATGCAAATGTCTTAGAGGGCAACCTTGTTACAGCAGAGGTTAAAATGACATATTGTCCTTTAAAAACACACTTTGCCAAAAGTGAACCTATCGACAAAAATTACACGCTGTCAATTCAATTCAAGTTTATTTATATAGCGCTTTTCACAATGTGTATTGTTTCAAAGCAGCTTTACAGGGCAAACAGGAAAAACAGAAAAGGTAATACACAGCACATTGTATTTATACAACCAGTATGGTGGTTTTTCTATTATAGTGTTGAGTTTTCTTATATAAAATAATACATTTAGTTAGTTATAAGGTTTCATGTATTCTTATGAAACAATATTGGGCCTCATGTATAAGTATGAGCTAATGAACACCTGCGTGAACAACAAGCATCTTATCTTAGCTGCACGGACACAACACATCATTTTTAATAAGGAAGTTTGGGTTGTTGCATAGAGTCAAGGACGCTAGTATCTCTAAAACAGTGAGCTCATTTTAACAAAGTTAATGTTATGAGTCTGAGAACTTGAACATCTGCACACACACCAAATATCTTTTAGAACTAAGACGTACACCCCACACACTTTTGTAGGGAAGTCTAATTAAATCACATACAACCAAGGACACTGGGTAGCTCATTATCGCTAAACCATGAGCTCATCTTGGATAGAAACATGGTTAAACCCCCAGGAAAGTGTCAAGATAAAGAGGCACCTGTTTTTGAGGGGCGCACGCAACCATTAAATCTTAATATGGTAGGCCGGAACTATGAGCGCAGAGGGACGGGCTAATGAAAAAGTGATGTCATATGAAAACTGATTGGAAGAAGACGATGTCATGCACACATGATTGGTTTAAACTGTGATAACAACTTGAAAACAATGTATAAAAGATGGAGTCAGATATGTATTCGTTGGATCACTTCAGATGAACTCTGAATATCCCACTTTGCTTGCCCGGGCAAATAAAGTTTAAACTCTTGGCACCTGGAACCCTTGTCTCTGAGATTTTTTTCTGCGATGGAAGGCCGATTCGCCACGACACCAGTAAGATCATTCTAATAAATAATATATCCTTTCTAAATAAATAAATGCAGTCTCCCGGTGAGCAGGCCGACACCGCCCTGCTGTGGCGAGGAACCCAAACTCCAATGATTGATTAATGGAGAAAAAAACCTCGGGAGAAACCAGGCTCAACCGGGAGGGCCAGATCCCCTCTGACGTGTCATAGCTGCACTCAAACTGCTGACGTGTGATTTAAGTTTAGCATTTAATACCAAATATTGTAACTTCAGCATTAATAAGACAAATAGTCCGTCTTTGCTCTTGGTTGGGGGTGTATTGGTCTGAGCTGGGATGGTCCGAGTGTCATATTTCTCTTGGCTGGTGGTGGAATTGCCTTAGATGGACCTGGGATGCTCAGTCAGTCTGCAGCTGTAGCTGGCGTTATCTCAAATTGGGGATCGGCATCTGTCGGTCGTCTGGACATGGTGGAACTTCTTCCTACCTCGGGATGGGCATCCCGAGGCAGAGGCAGAAAGAGAATAAAGAGAATGATTAGCGTAGCTGCTGTTTATTAACTAGGGATCAAGTGAAAGCTTGGCTGAAAAGATGTGTCTTTAATCTAGATTTAAATTGGGAGAGTGTGTCTGACCCTCGAATAGTATCAGAAAGGCTATTCCAGAGTTTAGGTGCTACGTATGAGAAAGCTCGACCCCCTTTGGTGGATTTAGTTATTCTAGGTGTTGTCAAAAGTCCTAAGTTTTGAGATCTTAGAGAGCGTGTTGGGTTGTACCGTGATAAAAGCTCGGTTAAGTAAGTAGGGGCTAAACCGTTTAAGGCTTTGTAAGTAATTAAAAGAATTTTAAAATCAATACGATACTTAATGGGTAGCCAGTGAAGAGATGATAAAACTGGGGTTATGTGATCGTATTTTCTTGACCTAGTAAGAACTCTGGCAGCTGCATTCTGAACTAACTGTAGTTTGTTTATCGATGATGCAGGACAACCACTAAGTAGAGCATTACAGTAGTCAAGTCGTGAGGTCACAAATGCATGAATAAGCTTTTCTGCGTCAGCAAAACATAAAATATTTCGTAACTTGCAAACATTTCTAGGGTGGAAGAAGGCTGTTTTTGTGATATTTGAGATTTTTAAATGACAGGTTGACGTCTAATATAACGCTTAGGTCTTTAACTGTATTTGTTGGAGTAACAGTGCAGCCTTCAATTTGCAGGCTGTAATCGGAGATATTCTGTTTACGTGTTTTTGGTGCTATAAGTAATATTTCCGTTTTGTTAGAGTTTAAAAGAAGGAAATTACTAGTCATCCAATGTTTTATGTCCTCGATGCACTCTGCCAGTTTGGATAGTTTGAAGGAATCATCTGGTCTTGATGAGATATATAGCTGAGTATCATCTGCGTAACAGTGGAAGCTAATTCCATGTTTTCTAATAATGTTGCCAAGGGGCAGCATGTATATGGAGAAAAGCAAGGGTCCTAAAACCGATCCCTGAGGTAATCCATAATTTACTTGCGTAAGATATGACGATTTCCCTTTTAAATGGACATATTGATATCTGTCTGTTAAGTAAGATCTGAACCATTGTAGTGCCTGTCCCTGAATATCAATATAATTGTGTAAACGATCTAGTAGTATTTTATGGTCTACAGTATCGAAAGCAGCACTAAGGTCAAGCAGGACTAAGAGTGAGATGTTACCTTTATCTGATGCAATAAGAAGGTCATTTGTAATTCTAACGAGCGCAGTTTCAGTGCTATGATACGGTCTGAAGCCAGACTGAAACTTTTCGTGCATGTCATTATTTTGTAGGAAGGTACACAGTTGAGTTGACACTACTTTTTCTAGTATTTTAGACAAGTACGGGAGATTTGAAACGCTGTCAACACTGATGTGCTTATTGTAAAACAGACCGTGTCACAGTTGTACTGAGTGCTTACATTACACTTGAGGAGAGCTCAGAAAAAATGTGGGACTTGGTAATTGATGATTGTATACTGCGCAATCTGTTCAAAGTCGGAAAGGGAAATATGTTTGACCCTGACATATTAGTAGCGCAGATGCTCCGTGAACGAGAACATGTAAAGATAACATGTAAACAAAATCGTGTTATCAAGGCAGCTTTTCTGCCACACCCTGAAGGGGTTGTTCAACATGGACAATCAGATGATAGTCTGGCACAGGCACCTGGAGATCTTCTGGATGCTGTCATGCTTGAGAAATTATTTGAAAGGGCCAGGCATGATAAAGTGGGGCAAGAATATGATGTGTCATCAGTGGTGTCCAGCAAATTCATGGAAGCCTCAGGTAAAAGTGATGTGGTGCCACAGGCACTGGGCCAAGCAGCAAGTTATTTAAAAGAGGGCAGCAATGTGAAACCAGTTAAACAAACCAATAAATAGAGCTAATAAGTATGCAATGTAAAGTTGCATTGGGCAAGTTCACTTTTATTGCTTCTGTGATAATAGTTTAATGGTAGTTAAATATAATAATTTTCAAACATGTTTAAAGTGTAAATTCATATGTATGGTTATGTACAATTATTGCTTGTATGGTGTGGTTTAATATTCTTTAAATTTGAGTAGTGTAGATGTTTGCTGTATTGTTAATTATTAGATATCGGGCTTATCTGAACCTTGGGTATCATATTATAATCAATGTCATAAGCTTCTAGGTTCACAAATCAAACATGACCAAAATCCTGATTCAATGTATTGCTGATCCAAAAATTGTTACAACCAATTCTTGACTCAAGAACAAAAACTGCTCTAACAGTGGCTTGTACGTAAAATGTGCTGCAGATCTATGTTCACAGTGCTAAGACGCAATTAAATATTTTTTTTTTCTAATGTGTTTTATATCATCAGAATTAAATTTTCTGTCTTACAAGTTTTTTATTCGCTTTAAAGTTATACACATTCTCAATATCACCTGCTCATCTTTTCTCAATCAGACACAACCAAAACAAACAACTCTTTCATCTCATCAATTCTTAATCACATACATCCAAATAAGGGGCCCATTCTTTGTAATGATGTGGTAAAAATGTTGATCTTGAAGTTCAATAATTGCTCAGACAAGGAAGGTCCAGGTGTCAAAAGATTTAACTTTATTTGTACAAGTCAAACGAAGTGAGATGTCCCAAGTCTCCAAAAACATCTGAAAACTTGGTGTTTTCCAGCCTCTAGTTATAGTGAAACTTCTCAGAGGTGTTTCCTTTCGGGTCCAATCAGGTAAATTCCCGCTATCTCTTATTTTTTATTATCCAATTGTTCTTGTCCGCCACCATTATTTCTAGACAAAAAGGTTTGTATCTAATGGTGGAATTTTAATCTTTTCTCAGTTTTTAAAAATAAACTGCCCTATAAAGTATCATAAGTTTGACATATGACATTATCAAATTTGCTGTATCTAGGTCAGGCCTTTAAAACATCACTGGATTTTGTACTGCTGAAATCTGAACTACAATTGATGAAAAAGATTAATATCTTTATGAAAACAATCACTGCATAAGGGATTCTATCATTACTTGTAAACAATCATTGAAATCATTATTTATATATGCTCATCTGAGTAACCTCATAACCGGGGTATATACCAGCCCCATAGTATGCAGAATATGATCTGAATTATACACAATTGTAACTCGCTAACTCAGTTAGCTGGATTTGATCATTGACGATTTCGCACGATCTTGGATCGTTCGGTTCTTCTGCGCTTATCCGTTAGCTTAAACCTGCTCGGGAGCAGGCTAACTTCATGTTATCAGAATTAGATCACGGCTTTATAAACGAAGGTGATATGGGAAGTTTGTCGCAGCCATGTCCTGTCCATTTTAAGGAGAGTAACCATTGCTAAAGGTGCAATGATAATTCGGAGAGCTTTCAGGATTAATCACATATTGCGATATAGACAAGAGCCTTTAGCGCAGCGAAACAGTATTAGAAAGATATGGTTTTTCACGTGAGGGTATAATTTATCTAGTTAATTTGTTGGATCCTTATGTGAAAAGTTTGACTCGTCGTAGCCTGGCTTTAACAACAGCACAGACTGTGTGTATTGACTTGTGCTACTTTGCGAGTGACAACTTCCTTTACATGGTTGGAGATCCTGAGAACATTGTGAAAAGCGCCGTCTGTTGTGCCATTCGCAAAGTTTACCTAGCACTCAAGCAGTTTTGGGGTGTTTTTGTTGTTTTTCCAAGCCACTTAAGACCCCAAATTGTAAAAGAGAGCTTTTTCTCTATTGCAGGTATAATTGATCATAGAGATTATGAAATGACCATGCCAGTAAATATGACGCGATTGTCCCCAGGCTTCCCTAATGTGATTCGTGCCATAGACTGCACACACCTTGCCATCAAGGCACCCCCAGGCCCCAATGTAGGGGATTTTGTGGCCCAAAATGGGGTTCAGAGTATAAATGTGCAGGTGAGAGTATAAATGTGCATTCATAACATTTAGTTTGATAATACATATTTCATCACTGTTTCATAAAGTCATTTATGTAGAAAGAGTCAAAAATCCCTATATGACAAAACTAACAAAAAAACAATGGAAAGCCATGAGGCCAACTTGAAGATTTTTCTTCAGATTTTCTTACCTTATCATGACAAACATTGTATCTTTGGAAAGGTCTGAGACTCTAGAATACATATTTTATCACAATTTCATAAAGTCATTTATGTAGAAAGAGTCAAAAATCTGTATGACAAAACTAAGATCAAACAATGGAAAGCCATGAGGCCAACTTGAAGATTTTGCATGTGAATTCTTACCTTATCATGACAAACGTTGTATCTTTGGAAAGGTCTGAGACTCTAGAATACATATTTCATCACTGTTTCATAAAGTCATTTATGTAGAAAGAGTCAAAAATCTGTATACGACAAAACTAACAAAAAACAATGCAAAGCCATGAGGCCAACTTGAAGATTTTGCATGTGAATTCTTATCTTATCATGACAAACGTTGTATCTTTGGAAAGGTCTGAGACTCTAGAATACATATTTTATCACAATTTCATAAAGTCATTTATGTAGAAAGAGTCAAAAATCTGTATACGACAAAACTAACAAAAAACAATGGAAAGCCATGAGGCCCACTTGAAGATTTTTCATGTGAATTCTTACCTTATCATGACAAACGTTGTATCTTTGGAAAGGTCTGAGACTCTAGAATACATATTTCATCACTGTTTCATAAAGTCATTTATGTAGAAAGAGTCAAAAATCTGTATATGACAAAACTAAGATCAAACAATGGAAAGCCATGAGACCAACTAACACATTTATAATGTGAATTCTTATCTTATCATGACAAACATGGTATCTTTGTAAAGGTCTGAGACTCTAGAATACATATTTAATAGGGATGAGCGTTATCTGTATCTGTATCTGTTAACCATATGAATTATCTGTATCTGTACTCGGACTGGGCGGGGCCTAACCCGTAAGTGGGCGGGGCTTAATCTGGAAGTGGGTCGGATTGTCTCGAGAGGAGCGGGGCTTTAACCGGTATGTTATTTTAAGCATGCAATTGATTTTTAATTGATTTTGGTTGATCAGAAATTGTTATATTTATTGCTGATTAGAACACTATTTACATGACAGCATCAGCATTGAGCTTCAGATCAATGGTTTTGATCACAATAACAAACAAACTATATACAGAACAAGTTTTGCAACAATGAATACAACACATGCGGTTGAAATTATGAAGTAAAATCAATGTAATGAACAAGAGTTTTCCTCTCAACATAACTTTCTTTTTGTGACTTTTAATTTTTTTATGATCAGTGTGATTTTTTTGGTTCTTTTTTATTTATTTTTATATCCACACCAGGTATTTGTGTGTGTGAGTGAGTAAGAGAGACAGAGAGGAAGAAAGAGAGGGGGGCGGGGGGGACTGTGTTCTACGGATCAAATAGGCCGCCACTGTTTTTCAGATCTGCATTGACTTTAATGAAGACCAGTTGTTCCACATGGCTAGGGTCTAAGTTTGCACGTTGTGGACTGACCACATTTCCAGCTGTGCTAAAAACACGCTCAGACTGGACACTTGTAGGTGGACAACTGAGATGCTGCAGTGCAAAGTGTGTAAGATTGGGCCAGCACTGAAGCTTGCCTGACCAGTATTTCGCTGGGTTATCGGTAAGGCTGATGTCCCCATCTGCCAGGTAGGCCCCCACATCACCTGATGGTAAATGTGTCCTCATTGGAATAGCTGATTTCTTTTTCTGCAGGAAAGACAAGACTGAAGTGCTGCTGGTGGCAGGTGTCTCTTCTGTGTTTCTTGCAGGTGTAGCCACAGGGTCACAGAGCTCCATCCTGAGGAGTAATGTCCTCTTCAGTGCCTCCACATCAACATTGTTTGGAAAACAACTGGCCTTATATCTGGGGTCAAGGAGAGTGGAAAGCAGAAATGTGGAGTTTGCAAAAATTGGTTTGAAACGCCATTTTAGTTCTTTGCTCAGATTGGCTTCCAGTTTCCTTGCTGCTGTGCCTAACCTTTCCCTGGACTCAGCCGCAACATCTTGGCCCAGCCCCACTGTGGCATCCTGATCATCATCACCAGCCATGAACTGATCTGATTCATCCTCAGATTCCTCACCAGCATGCAGTGACCTGATGATGGAGCACAGGCCATGCAGGAGAGGGATGACCTCAGAGATAGAGGCGCTGTGTTTTGAGAGCGCCCGTGTGACCTCCTCAAAAGGACTAAGAACAGTAAGCATGTATGATGCTAACCCCCACTCATTTGGATAGATGAAAGTTGGAGCTTTACCCATGTTAGACTCCTGTGTGGCAATCTGGACTGCCCTGCGCTGCTCCACCAACCGCTGGAGCATGTAGAACGTATAGTTCCACCTTGTTTTAACATCTGTTATAAGCGTGTGCTGGGGGAGGTTCAACTGTGTTTGCAGCTCATTTAGTCTGTTGCTGGCTTTGCTTGAGCGATGAACATGGCCAGATATGCTCCTGGCTTTGGAGAGAAGGGATGTCACAACCCTGTCCTTCTCCAGTGCTTTGATCACCACCAAGTGAAGCGTATGGGACAGGCAACGGATGTGCCCATATTCAGTCAAAGCTTTCACCATGTTCGCTGCATTATCTGAAACATCAAACCGTATTGTGACCGACTGACCAACAGACTCTTCCCACTCTCTCATCTTTTCCTTAAGGCAGCACAGAATGTTGTTTGATGTGTGCTCAATGTCCAGCACACCAACATTTAGCAGCCCTGCTTTCCTCTGTACTGAAGCTTCCCCTACACGTTCACACCAGTGCCCAGTAAGACAGAGATATGCATTTGCGTTGTGATTGCTGGTCCAGAGATCTGTTGTGAGGTTGATGACACCTCCTTCAGCTGCCTTAAGTGACTGGACCAACTCCCCTCTCATTGCCTCATACAGCTCAGGCACTACAGTTCGACTGAAATAGTGCCTCGAAGGTATCTTATACTTGGGCTCTAAAAAGTCAACAAGTGTCTTGAAGCCTCTCCTCTCCACCACAGAGAAAGGTTCAAGATCAGTGCAGATCATTTTACCAATCATCTCTGTAATTTGTTTTGACCGGGGATGGTTTGCTGAGAATGGCTGCTTTGCTGCAAATGCAGTGAGTATTGGTGAAGAGGAAGATGAATGTGAGCCCTTAGCAGCACCCAGCTGAACACTACTGACCCGAGAAGGAAGAGGAGGGGAGGAGGAGGTGGCTGATACAGTGGGCTTTCTCATGTGATGAACATATAGCAGATGGTTATGTAGAGATGTTGTGTTGTAATGTTTTGCATCTCTACCTCTGCTTACCTTGGACTTGCAAAGCTTGCAAATGGCTTTGGAGGGATAATTTTCAGAAACAATGAAAGGGTTCCATACTGCAGAAGTCCACTTGATCTTTAGTGGAGGAGTACCTCCATCCCCAGATGCAATATTGGTCTCAGTGGGGGAAAAGAGGGTGCTACTGCCACTATTTTCATAGTCACTGATTTGACCCTCACTGTCCTGCAAGGTTAAGTAAAGTCTGACTGGTGGTGCAGTGTCAGCTGAAGTACTCTCTGTATCACTCATTATTCTGCATCACTGATAATGAGAGAGAGAGGGGGGAGAGAGAGTGTTTGTTTGTGTGTGTGTGTGTGTGTAGCTTAATTTGTAAAATTATTTATACCACAACTCAACTACCTTTATTTTTTTTAATAAAATACAGCAAGAAAGTACCACTCAGTGCGTGAAGTCAAAAAACTGGTTACAGCCAGCAGACGGTTTAAAAAATACAAAAAAACTCAGATGACCGGCAGAGAGAGAGAGTGTGAGTGTGTGTAGCTAATTAATTTGTAATATAGTTTTTTATACCACTACTTCGAACCAGCAGACGGTTTGTCAAAAAAAAACCTCAGATGACCGGCAGAGAGAGAGTGTGTGTGTGTAGCTAATTAATTTGTAATATAGTTTTATACCACTACTTCCTTCATTTTTTTTTAGAAATACAGCAAAAAAGTGTCGGACACTGAAATGTTAATGTGCGTGAAGTGCATGAAGTAAAAAGCTGACGGTTTAAAAAAGAAAAAAAAACTCTGACGGGCAGAGACAAACCCCACGTTTATCAAAACTCTACTATTTAAAAAGTAAGTACTACAAACCGAAGTAAAAAACAAACCTGAAGTTGAAGAAACCCTAAACGTTAACTGAAAAGACCCTTGAACCTGAGTGACTGAGGGAGAGACAGAGAGAGAGAGAGCTGTTCTCTTCTCAGTGTTCTGTGTGTGAGTGAGCGGAGCGGGACACAGTCAGCAACACAATACATCTGTATGTGTGTAGGGGAGGGGCGCTGTGACTAGCCTATCACAGAACGCAGACACAGTCAGCTACCCAATGAGGATTTTTATTCAGTCCGATCACAGATATTGACTCGCATTACTCGTATGATACTCGTACTCGGCAAAAGTGCTTTATCCGTACCGGATACTCGTTTCAGCAGAGTATCCGGCTCAACTCTAATATTTAATCACCGTAAAGCAGGTTTTACGCCGTTCAACCTTTCGGTAACGATGTCCGCAAAACCACTATTCTGCCCATTTTGCCACTCCGGTTGCTCGGTGGCCATGAAACCAATATTGTGCCGTTTTTAATTTACACAGACGCTCTAAAGATTACAAGGAAAGCTTGACCATGAAACCACTAATGTGCTCGTTTGCAATTTACACAGATGGTCTACAGATGACATGGAAAACATGAAACCACTGGGGGTTTCGCCATGAGCGCTGTAAAGCAGGTCTTATGCCGCTGGACCTTTCGATAGCGATGTTCGCTAAACGTACTCGGTTACTTACGTAACCTCGGTTCCCTGAGATACGGGAACGAGTACTGCATAGCAGGACGCTATGGGGAAAACCCCTTTTCTCCTATGACTGAAGCTTTTTAATAACGCAGTGAATACTGCACGGCCATTGGTGCGTGCAAAGTAAAACTTTGCGGCAATGGAAGCGAAGCTGCACGGACTTGAAGCCGGCCAGAAGGGGCGGGGCTTATGGCTATATAAGCAGACACATCGCCGTAGTGTGTTCAGGTCAATTCGACTGAAGCGACGACTATACGCAGCTTGTAAGCACGGCAAGGAACGCAGTACTCGTTCCCGTATCTCAGGGAACCGAGGTTACGTAAGTAACCGAGTACGTTCCCTTTCGATACTTCACTCGTACTGCATAGCAGTAGGGCAACCACAGCCGAGCGTTCTTAGTCTTAGGCAGAAAGGACCCGGGCGTGTAAGGCCGGAAGGTCCAGACTGTAGAATCTGGTAAATGTGGAAGGTGAAGCCCAGCAGGCCGCCGCACAAATATCCGCTATGGAGACTCCACTAGACCGTGCCCAGGAAGAGGTGACACCTCTTGTGGAATGGGCTCTGACTCCCGTAGGCCATTGAAGGCCCAAGGAAGAATATGCTAGCGCAATAGCCTCAACTATCCATTTAGATAGTCTGTGCTTCGAGACTGGAGACCCTAAGGTGCGGTCACCGAAGCAGACAAATAGTTGTTCCGATTTCCTAAAGGGGGCGGAACGCTCAATGTAAATCTTAAGTGCTCTGACAGGACAGAGCAGATTGAGCTCCGGGTCTTGCTCGGAGGAGGGGAGCGCAGAAAGTGTCACTACCTAAGGGAGTAGAGAGCACTTTAGGCACGTAACCATGTCTCGGTTTGAGGACTACTTTAGAGTCATTAGGCCCAAATTCAAGACAGAAGGGGCTCACAGAGTGCGCCTGTAGATTGCCCACACGTTTTATCGATGCTAATGCTAGAAGCAGAGCGGTTTAAAGTGTTAGGGGACTAAGGTCCACTGACTGCAGAGGCTCAAAGGAGGGACCCTTGAGAGCTCTCAACACCGTGGGCAGATCCCATATGGGAACTGTGAGGGGGCGAGGAGGGCGTATCCGCCTGGAACCCTTCAGAAACCGAACGACCAAGTCGTTCCTCCCAACTCCTTGGCCCTCTATGGGGGCATGAGAAGCTGCAATTGCTGCCACATAAACCTTGAGCGTGGAAGGGGAACGGCCCTTCTCCATCAGCTCCTGCAGGAAGGACAGAATTAGTGATATGTCACAGTATTCTGGGTTTGCTCCGCGCATGGAGCACCAGGCAGAAAAAACAGACCACTTGAGGTTATAGAGTCGCCTTGTAGACGGAGCTCTAGCCTGTGATATCGTATTTATGACGCTCTCGGGGAGGACCGTAGGCTCCCGTCGAGTGGCCAAAGGTGCAGAGCCCACAGTTCTGGCTGGGGGTGCCAAATCGTGTTGCCTGCCTGAGAGAGGAGGTCTCGTCTCAGGGGGATAGGCCACGGGGCTGCTACGAGCAGCTGAGACAGTTCTGCAACCCAAGGCTGGTTCTTCCAGAGTGGGGCTACGAACAGCACCTTTTGCTTCTGTTCTATGATCCTCTTTATCGTCTGTGGTATGAGAGCGATCAGAGGGAAGGCATGAAGGAGACAATTGGGCCAGTTGTGGGCCAAGGCATCCCTGTTCTTCGAAAAGTAAGTTGGGCAATGAGTATTGTCTTTCGAGCCAAAGAGTTCGACTTCCGCTTTGCTGAAGACTTCCCAGATTTTCGGAACCGACCTGGGGTGGAGCGTCCATTCCTCTGAAGGGACGTTGCTCCGAGATAGCATATCTGCTCCCTGGTTCAGTCTGCCCGGCACATGAGATGCCCTCAGTGAGCGCAGATTGGATTGGGCCCATTCCAGGAGGCGAAGAACCAGGGAAAAAAGGCGTCTTGAGGAGAGACCTCCCTGGTGATTTATGTAGGCCACCACTGTCATGCTGTCCGATCGGACTAAGACATGGCGGTCCCGTAAGACCGGCAGAAAGTAGCGAAGGGCTAGCCATACTGCCTGCATTTGCAGGTAGTTGATGTGCAGTCCCCTTTCCTGAATCGACCAGTGGCCGAAGGCCGGTGTGCCATCGCACAGAGCCCCCCAACCCGTGTCCGAGGCGTCTGTCGTGATCACCTTCCGTCCGCATGTGGTGCAGGGGCACACCCTGCTCCAGCCAAAGAGGATCCTTCCATGGTGTTAGGGCGGATACACAGACTTGATCCACCAGGACGCGTAGGCGTCCGAGACGCCAAGCGTGTGGCGGAACTCTTGGTTTTAGCCAGTACTGCAGCGGACACATCCGAAGAACGCCCAACTGCAGTACTTGAGACGCAGAAGCCATGAGACCCAGCATCTTCTGAAACGCTTTGAGGGGGTGTGAAACTCCCGGTGTAAAGGAGGCCGCGAGCTGCTGAATAGCCAGAGCACGGTCTGGCGCGATTCTGGCCGTCACACGGATCGAATCGAAAACCGCCCCCAGGAACAAAATTCGTTGACTGGGGGACAGAGCGCTCTTGGCACGCTTGATCCTGAGTCCCAGGCATTCGGCCCAGATTATCACGTAATGTGAGGCGTTCACAGATCGAATCTTACACTTCCCGATCTGCTCTGAGAGAAATCTTCGCCGCCCCGATCATATCAAACATGTTTGAAATTTAGGATTTTAAATCGGGCTGATGACATTGGTACTTTCGCTACAGCCAAGAGAGACACATCTCCAAGGTGACGGAGGTAACTGCCAGACCCTTTAAAATGTAAACCGCCAAAGCTCTTGCAAGGGTACGTTGGACAGCGGAGATGGAGGAACAACTTGTGGAGTTGTGGCAACAACATGATTGTTTATTTAATGTATCCTCCAAAAAATACCACGACCGCACAGACAAGGAAAAGAGCTGGGGAGAATTCGTGTCGGTTTTAAATGTACCGGGTAAGTCAACTGCTAACGTTACCTTGCTAGCTTGGAAATGTAAACGATATAGCTTTTGAAGCGTGAGTAATCAGTTTGGTCTATCACAAGATACACGTCCTCACAGCTTTCTTAAAAATGTTTTGTAGTTGTGAGGAGAATTGTTTTTCTGTTAATTGTGCTGTTGTTCACTATTAACGCTGCCGTCGCTTTTGTAACGTTAGTTCGACTATGTAGATACGCCGAAGCAAGAAGACGCACTCACAAAGGAAGTTGTGAAGTCATGCTGATGCCAGAGTTATCTGGGTCACCTGTCTAGGTGAAGAAGGATTGTTGAGCGAACAATCTAAACCTATTGGCGAGAATACCAAAGGCATTTTCTACGACTCTGCGTGCCCGTGAAAGGCGGTAGTTGAAGATCCTCTGGCTGTGGTCCAGCTGCCTGAAGGGGTAGGGTTTCATCAGATCGGTTATGAGAGGGTACGCCTCATCACCCACAAACAAATAGGGTAGCACAACATCAGAACTGATAAGTCTGCCACTGCTGCCAGTGCTGCCACTGTGAGCTGGTGGCTGGATGTAGATATGTTTGCCATCAAGGGCACCCAGGCAATGTGGAAACTGCCATTTTTCCATGAAGTTATTGGAAATTGCCCGCCATCCCTCCTCTTTGGTTGGTTTCTGCAAAAATAAGAGTAGAAGTATACATGCACAATTTAAGTGGAATACAATCTGAATTTACTAATTATGCACAACTGTCAAGATGAGAGAATTATCTGCACTATTAATTATATAGAAAGCCATGGTTTTATTATAGTAAAAGTGTAATCAAGTTTTTGTTGTATTGATTACCATTTATATAACCAAGTTGTACAACAATACCATGGTTAAACTATGCTTACTGTAGCAAAACAGTGGTATTTTTCAGTTTAACATTATTCATTTGCTTGTATTCATATTTTTGTACACAATATCTCAATCATTCTTCCTGTACTACTTATGACAAATAATATTCAGCAATACTAACCTTTAGAAAATCATCCTTTAAGACCTGATGTAGGGCTGCACATGTGTGATTTACTATTTCAGACACAGTAGTGGCCCCAATTCTGAATTGGAAACTTAGTGATTTGTAGGTTGCCCCTTTTCAAAAAAGGTAACATTACTGCAAAATGTAAACACAAAACACAAACATGTTAGATGTCTATACAAACCTGTTGCCAAGCATCTGAGGGTCAAGGAGAGCCTCTCCTTAGCTGTAATTGCTCTACTCATTTTGGTGTTCTGTCTGGTGATTAGTGGTTCAACTCTCTCTAGCAGAATGTCAAACTCATCTGGGGTCATCAGCTCTTTAAAGCCTGACCAGGGGCGTGTTTCAGAAAGCAGGGTAAGTGCAAACTCAGAGTAACTCAACCCCAGAAAACAGAATACTCAGGGTTTTTGGTTTCAGAACGCGAGGTATGTCAAACCCGCGGCCGCGGGGTAAGTCAAGCCAATTTCAGAAATCGAGGTATCTTATACTCCGAGTGAGTAACCAGAGAAACATACTCTGTGAACCTAACCTGGTCGGGAACCTAGGGTTTGTTACAATCTCCGCCCCCTTTTCGAAGCGCGAGCGGTGTTGAAATTGCATACGCCATTTGTTTATTGATAAGTGTTCCTAATCGCGCTCAATTTAGTCACACAGACTTTAAAATGGCATGTCCGTTTATTCAGGAACCCATAGATGAGGAAGCAGCATTAATTCGCAGAGAGTTACATTTATGTCGGGAGATCTGTGAGGCCCCGTTGGGACGTTTTATCTTAACTTTTAAGGCCAGTTTAAGAGGTATATTTAACATTTCCCAATCAGGCATCCTACTAGCAAGAGCATTTTATTTCTTTAAACTTTCCTGAATGAATGATGTTCTTGTATTTCTACGACGGCATTTTAGTGGCACGTTAAAAATAAAATAAAAACAAGACTTAGAGATTAGAGTCGAAATGTTACAAGAATAAAGTCATAATGTATCGAGAATAAACTTGTCCTAATACGTATTTTGTTTAAGTGAAAATTGTTTAAGAGTTTAAATTACGTTTAAGCACGTCATCTGAACCAGTGAGTTAGTTCTTAGTTCATGTCTGATTTTTTCTTCGGAATAAATTCAGCTTCCTACATATCCGCTGCAGTGTCCTTTTACTAATTATAACTCCGTGATGATGCTTCAAAAGACAAAGAATTTCCTTATTGCTAAATCCTAATCTAAAGTAGGATTTAACCAAATCCTCCACAGCCATTGTTTCTAGCAATTATGTGATTTTTATAAAAATATTACGAGTTTATTCTCATTTTACTACGAGTTTATTTTCGTAACATTTCGACTTTATTCTCGTAACATTTCGACTTTATTCTTTTTTTTTTACGTGGCACTAAAACGTCGTCGTATATTTCATATTCAGCTGCTGCCAAGATCTTTTTATTGCAGACGGATAGCACCTACATGAGAGCGACAGAGATAGCGAGAGAGTTAAATATAATTCCAATTTTCACGGTTTCAACAAAATAAATATAGAAGTGATTGACATATAAACTTGCACATTAACACGTGAAGTAATTTTCTCCCACGCCAACTCTTTCTTTTGCTGCTGCGGCTGTGTTGCTCTTTTTTCTAAATATTCATATTCACTGTACGCTTGTAACAGTACCTTCAATTCGATTGGCGAGAAATGAACAGAGCGCTTTTTGTCACGTGCCGTGGCCATGGTGAATCGTGCTGTCTTCACTCAATTGATGATGGCTTTTCATCGCCATGCTGCACGCGCGTAACCTAGGGTGAACTTTCTCAGAGTGGATTAAACTAACTCAAATCAGCTGGTCTGAAACTGAAAACTCAAGAGTAGCGATTCTCTGAGTAAATCAACTCAGAGTTCAGATTTTAACTCGGTGTTGGTTGAACTTCCTTATTGAAATGGGCCCCTGGAGAACTGTTGATTTATTTCATCTACTTCACTGCTATATGTGGTTGAAACAACAATACAAGCTTCTTTACCCTTGACCCAAGTAAACTCAGTCTTTATTGTAACAAGATGTACCTTTCAAAGGGACCACGGACACGGTGAACTACTTGAAACATTAGAACATCCTCCAGTAACTGATTCTTGTCCATCAAACTTGTAAGAGGTCTCAGACAGCCAGCATTTGCCAAGTAATCTGTCAAAGGTGCTGTAGCTGTCTGAAGCTCCTCCAGTGTTGTTGCTTCAGAAACCTGGTTCCAAAAAATAAATGTATATTTTATAAGTATTAAATTATATATTTAGAAATGTATCACACGTTAATACAAAAAGACCAAAGTAAAGTACAGTATTCGAAGGGTTTCAATCAGGTTATCCAAAAGAAAATAGTTTATAGCATGCCTTGCAAAATAACCTAACATATCACACAAATCCTCACAAACCTTCTTCAGTTTGTCATAGAGTTCATGGTCTACAATATCTTCAATCGCTGGTCTGCAAATCTCTGGTCCTTTCACTAAGCAGTTGAAGAGGGTATCAGAGAGAAAACATGGTGCTGGACCTCCATGAACCAGGCTGACAGCTATGGCTTGACCGGCAAAAAAATATCTGTCATCTCGCACAGCTGTAAAATAAAGGAAATTAACTAGCACAATGTTATAACAAGTGTGGCTCAAAAAAATATTACAAAATTTGGCCACTTTATTATTTCTATTCTTTAATCTTTTGCAAATATACATACCAGAGGAATCAAGGGCCAAGTTCAAGTGTCCTTCGTATCCCTCAAACATCTTAGAGTGAGAAAGTGCTTCCATAAGAAGCCGTAGAAATTCCCTTCGGGGGCCACCAAGATCAACAGCCTCTTCAGTTGTACCCTTGTCATCAGAGAACTTGATGGACATTGTGTGGTTTGGGTTGTATGACATTCGTCAAAAGCCTCGAAAAGCTCCATCGAGGACTGCTGCACGATTGATGTTAAATTTGGAAATGCCCGTTTGAGTGATCTTTTCACTCAGTTCCTTTAAAATTTCTCTTATTGAGGTATGTTCTTGTGGCTGTCTAAAATGACAATTACAGAAAAAAAATCAGAAAACATGTTTACATGGACTCTAAACAGTCCAAAAATTAATCCGACTACAGTTAACAAATGTTCCTGAAAGAAGGAGAAAAATCTAATCCAGACATAATCCCTTTTCCAATTTTGTTGCAACACAAACAACACGCGTTTACTTTAATCACAATTTCTAAACCATCAGTAATATTGGCATAATGCAACCAATGACTATTTGCAGTCAATGCAAATGTGGGCTATAGCATTTTTCAACATTAAAAAGCATGTACAAAGCACCTACTTCATGTTAACTAATATAACTTCATTTCTACTGGCTAAAAACACTTTACATTTTTTAAATGATTATGCCAAAAGTTCAGTAAAATTAGTGCTGTAATTCATCAGAATTCACTTACGTCTGGTCCTCAATACTGGCAATAATAGGTGTATACAAGTCCTCGTCTTCATCTTCATCAGATAGGTCATTTATGAGATTAATGTAAGTCCCATAATCATTCTGCCAGCGCCTTGGAGTGTGGCTCTTTGACAGTGATGAGGAAACTTAGGTGCTTACTTGGTTGCTGGAAGAGGCTTGAACATTTGTTGATGTATTAGAGCTGGCACTGCCTTGGTGAACTGTTTCATGCTGGGTTGAAATGGATCTTGCCTTGGGTGTGGACTCTGTTTCAGCAAGTGCTCTAACCCCAACAGCAAAGGTGAGATTTTCTGCCTGTTTTTTGCAAGAATTTGAGGACTGTGGTGGCTCATCATCTGTACAATCTGTATCGTCCTCCTCATCCACACTGTAGGCTTCAGAATCTGAAGTTTCTTCATTCACAGACTACAAAAACAAGTTACCATTAGTCAAACTTGTGATCAAGGACTTCTTACCCATGTACAGTTAAAATTGTCAATTTTGTGTATGTATCTAAAGACAATACTTAAGAATTTTAAACGATTATAGTGCTTTCTACTTACTTTAAGTGGCACAGATGGTCTCACATAAAGTGAAGCTCTTTTGAAAACCTTTTGAATCATACTCCCGTCCAGCTGTTGGCCTTCATGGAGAGTCGGAGCAACGAGTTTGTTGCCACATGGCAAGAGGATTTCAAGACTGACAAAGACAGAAATACACACAGTATAACTAATGCTTGGTAAATTTTGATTTAAACAGCACTTTACGATATCAAGTTTTATATTGTAAATATGAAGTAACGTTTCATTTAAATCTTTTAGGCCCGGTTCCACAGAAAAGACTCATCTTAAGCCAGGACTATGCCTTAGTTAAATGAGGATATTTATGTTGCTTTTATTAAAATGGCTCTGATAATAATATAACTGGTGTGGATCAAAACAATAACAATGACATGTTTTAAGATATGTCAGGGCAATTTCTTTTGGTCAAGACAGCTGAAACTTTCATTTTAGTCTGTGACTAGTCTTAAGCCTTTTCTGTAATGCATTGAAGTTCCACACATTCACTTATGTGTGGCTCTTAACCAACTTACCTCACACAACACGGAATTTTCCGTTTAAATGCCTCATGAATTGTATTCACGACTGTTCTGTAGTCCCAGGATTTATTGAACTCGAAAGCACTTCGTATGTGTCCCTTTCATACAACTTCTGCTTTGTTCTCTGCTTGACCACGTTGTTTTCTTTGGGGTGTGTCAGTAGAATTATATCTTTATTATAAGTTCTATGATATGGTGGTTTGGACCTAAAAAGTGACAAACAAACTTATAAAGTGCAAAATTAATTTGCTCAATCTCTCTTGGTGCGTCTACATGATACATAAAGTGTACTTACGACTTATAAATTGTATTGCTTTAACAATTGTTTCCCAAGATTAATTAGATTTAATTATATCGTTTTGGTTGCACAATATAACAGTACAAACACAGTATAACTAACTGGCGCCAAGTTACCCCAGCCGACAAAAATAACAAATGTTGTACATACAGTTGGATTTCCAGCTGCTGAATCGTCTCGCAAAGAAGCGGGGCGTGTGGCTTTCCGGCCCAGAGGTGTTAAGCAAAGTGACACGCTGTGTTGCTGGGTTTACGTTTCTTGAGTCCGCGTTGTTTTGCGTTGGTCGGAACAACGTTCCAATTTCTGAATCAATCTGATTCACAGTGGTCGAAGAACTCGAATCTACGGCATTGGCGATCGTATTAATCAGCACTGGAGAACAAAGTAGATTTCTTAAAATATTAACCGCCTCTGTTGTAACCTTATCGTCCGCCATGATGGCTTACCAATTTTCCAATCAACCACGCTTCCGTGTACACTGAAACGACTTCCGGTCACACTGAAAAACTTGTGAATGCACTCTGGTGCAACCTTGTGCAACATTATAAAGACTGTTGTTTCTGTTTGATATATATTGAAGCAAATATGCTTTTCTAAAAGGAGCCGCTGTATTTGAACGTGTCTTGACCGCGACTGTGAGGCCCTATTTATACATGTAAGTGCGCACGTTTTTAATGTTTTTCCCCCTAATTGGCCATGTAAATGCGCAAGTTTTTTAATGTATTTCACCCTAATCGGCCTCCCATAGTTTAGGCCTTAATTATTGAAATGACTCTTACAAACACTAGTGAAATAAAAACATCGATTGAACTTAGTGAAATTCATTCATATGTGTTACTGAAATACCTCTTACAAACACGAAAGAAATAAAAACATCGATCGAACTTTGTGAAATTCAATCATACGTATTACTGAAATGCATCTTACAAACACGAGTGAAACCATACATGTGTATTACTGTAATCTTTTACAAACACTAGTGAAATGTATGCATATGCATGCTAAAAAGCCTCTTATAAACACTGGTGCACTAATGAGGCAACATATTTCAGGTATAGTTGATGAAAGATTTCAGTGTAGTTGATGAATATTTCAGTGTAGTTGATGAAAGATTTCAGTGTAGTTGATGAAAGATTTCAGTGTAGTTGATGAAAGATTTCAGTGTAGTTGATGAATATTTCAGTTTAGTTGATGAAAGATGTCAGTGTAGTTGATGAATATTTCAGTGTAGTTGATTAAATATTTCAGTGTAGTTGATGAAAGATGTCAGTTTAGTTGATGAATATTTCAGTTTAGTTGATGAAAGATGTCAGTGTAGTTGATGAAAGATGTCAGTGTAGTTGATGAAAGATTTCAGTGTAGTTGATGAAAGATTTCAGTGTGGTTGATGAATATTTCAGTGTAGTTGATGAAAGATGTCAGTGTAGTTGATGAAAGATGTCAGTGTAGGTGATGAAAGATATCAGTGTAGTTGATGAATATTTCAGTGTAGTTGATGAAATATTTCAGTGTAGTTGATGAATATTTCAGTGTAGTTGATGAAATATTTCAGTGTGGTTGATGAATATTTCAGTGTAGTTAATGAAAGATGTCAGTGTAGTTGATGAATATTTCAGTGTAGGTGATGAAAGATATCAGTGTAGTTGATGAAAGATTTCAGTGTAGTTGTTGAATATTTCAGTGTAGTTGATGAAATATTTCAGTGTAGTTGATGAATATTTCAGTTTAGTTGATGAAAGATGTCAGTGTAGTTGATGAATATTTCGGTGTAGTTGATGAAAGATTTCAGTGTAGTTGATGAAAGATTTCAGTGTAGTTGATGAATATTTCAGTGTAGTTGATGAATATTTCAGTGAGGTTGATGAATATTTCAGTGTAGTTGATGAATATTTCAGTGTAGTTGATGAATATTTCAGTGTAGTTGATGAAAGATGTTAGTGTAGTTGATGAAAGATTTCAGTGTAGTTGATGAAAGATTTCAGTGTAGTTGATGAAAGATTTCAGTGTAGTTGATGAATATTTCCGTGTAGTTGATGAATATTTCAGTGTAGTTGATGAAAGATGTCAGTGTAGTTGATGAAAGATTTCAGTGTAGTTGATGAATATTTCAGTGTAGTTGATTAAATATTTCAGTGTAGTTGATGAAAGATGTCAGTGTAGTTGATGAATATTTCAGTTTAGTTGATGAAAGATGTCAGTGTAGTTGATGAAAGATGTCAGTGTAGTTGATGAAAGATGTCAGTGTAGTTGATGAATATTTCAGTGTAGTTGATGAAAGATGTCAGTGTAGTTGATGAAAGATGTCAGTGTAGTTGATGAAAGATTTCAGTGTAGTTGATGAAAGATTTCAGTGTGGTTGATGAATATTTCAGTGTAGTTGATGAAAGATGTCAGTGTATTTGATGAATATTTCAGTGTAGTTGATGAATATTTCAGTTTAGTTGATGAAAGATGTCAGTTTAGTTGATGAATATTTCAGTGTAGGTGATGAAAGATGTCAGTGTAGTTGATGAAAGATGTCAGTGTAGTTGATGAATATTTCAGTTTAGTTGATGAAAGATGTCAGTGTAGTTGATGAAAGATGTCAGTGTAGTTGATGAAAGATGTCAGTGTAGTTGATGAAAGATGTCAGCGTAGTTGATGAATATTTCAGTGTAGTTGATGAAAGATGTCAGTGTAGTTGATGAAAGATTTCAGTGTAGTTGATTAAATATTTCAGTGTAGTTGATGAAAGATTTCAGTGTAGTTGATGAAAGCACCATTGTAGCACCATTCCAGAGACCCCCATAGCCTTGAGAGTGGACAGGAGGATGTGATGGTTTACAGTGTCAAAGGCGGCAGATAGATCCAGTAGGATGAGAACAGATGAGCTAGAGGAAGCACAACTGAAACCGCCGGCGCCATGGAAGCACCTACTGGAGGACCTCCCGTTATCTTAGACGACCACCCAAACGATAGTGGTGAACTCGGTTAACAGGGTGAAGATAACGTTATACATCCGTGGCCGTATTTGCAAGAAATGTTTCTGTACATTGGAGTGAAAGATTCTTCCTTCCGGATGAATTGCCTCTTATGCCTACCCGAAAGTCACTGAAATTTTGGCATTCAAAAAATAATTTATAAATCAAATAAATTAATAGTTATTCAGTTAAGCCACAATGTCAATGTGATTCAACATTAGTTATCATAAGCCGAATCAGATATCTTGCTAACGTGATGGCCAGGCCAACGTCTGCTTGTTAACATTGCTAAGTAACGTTAACTGACATGGCGCACATGTTAGAACCCCCATAGCTGTTCTATATCCACTGTTTAATGTTGACCTTATGTTGAGAAGTAATTTTACGTCTAATTTCCGCTATATAAGTGAACTGTTTGTTTGATAGCTTTAGCTAATAGATGAGCTGATCATCAAGAGAAGTCACGTTTTTCCTTGTAAATTTTTAGCACTTTGTAATTGTACTATAAATCCTTGTTGCATGGCCTTGTGCAAATCAAGCTAGAAATCATGTTTACAATCATAATTTGCCTAAATCGGGTATACGTTATATTATAAGAACTGCTTAGCTTCCACATCCTCTCTTGTGCGGTCCTCCCAGGTAACATTATCTCCTCTGCCTCTCCTCGCCCTGCCTGCATCTCCAACACCCCTACCTCTCCGCCCTCTTCCTCTTACTAACTGTGTTAAGTCCTCTGATTGAATCTGTGACGATGAGAAAAACATCTGCTAAGACTTTCGCGGTTCGATTACACGCTTTTAGCATTAGCAAGCGGTTTCAATAGGCTGTAAATTACGAACCAAGTTACCGTGCCAAAAAATGCTATGCAAAATAAGCGAATAAATCAATGATACAATTTTAAACAAGTAACAATAATATTCACTGAAACGATTAGAGTAAATAATGAATTAAGTAAATTTTATTTAATTTTCTTTGTAAATAAGCCTTGTCACTTGACTTGCAAAGGTTGACTTGACTTGCACTTGCACTCTCTGCTGTCTCAGACGACGACATCTCTGTCCTGTGTCCGCAACTTCAGTCTGTTATTCGCCTGTGAGACGTAGATTACAATTATCAACTCCACCGATCAAGGCTGCTATCATTTACGGAATCCTTTTGTCATGTGATGGCAACCGTAGCTTCTCTAACGGGAGGAGGAGGGGGTGGCGGAGGTCTAGGTTGCAATTTCCTACATCGCCAATAGTGGCCTCTGAAACTTACACACAGAACCTTTAACAGAGTAAGGATCACACATTGAAAACAGTCTTAAATAAATAATATGTATCCTGCTATAATTTATAGGTGTTTCATTGGGGCTCATAGTCCTTCACAGTGGCCTGACTGCAACCAAGTGGTAGAGGCCATCTTCACAAGGCTCTGTACTCAAACGCAGTGCGCTGTGACGGAGTAAGGGTGTCCCGCTTCACAATGGTAGCACCTGCTTACAAGCACATCCGAGAGTGCATCCTCACCAATGCTAAGGTGATGAGCGAGACCACCCTCCAGCTCCCAGAAGTGAACGCGGCAACGGTCACACAATGGTGAGTAAATTAGCATTGTTACTGCTAAACGTCTTGGTTACGTATGTAACCTCAGTTCCCTGATGGAGGGAACGAGACGTTGTGTCGAGAACGACAGATGGGGGTTCGCCCTTGAGAACCAATCAACTCTGACTACTATAGAAAAGGCCAATGCAATTTGGCGAATGAAATTTGCATGCCGGGCTCCGCCCCCGGATATCCGGTATAAAAGGAAGCCGGTGTGCAGCATTCATTTACCTCTTGTTCTGAAGAGCCTGAGAGCCTCTCACAACTGCAACAGAGATGATACGTGTTTGTGGCATAAAGGACACAACGTCTCGTTCCCTCCATCAGGGAACTGAGGTTACATACGTAACAAAGACGTTCCCTTTCTTTCGGTCTCTCGACGTTGTGTCGAGAACGACAGATGGGGTTATCTATGGAAAACGCCACAAACGCTGTATCGCGTCACAGGTTCGGTTTACACCGGGAAAGCGCAACTCTTAATCAGAGAAGCGCTGCAGAGGCCACCTCCTACCCGTGGGGAGGAATATGGTGGAGATATATGTATGGTCTCGTCCTTGGAGGAGAACGCATGGAACGTGCGGACTGGGTAGTTAACCGCGAGGTGGAGGTCCACCTGGGGAAGCTCATGGGTTACCAAGTGTGGGAATCATTGTATTGAGGGTATAGCAGACGGAACAGGCCACAGTGGGGGTGTTACTGCGTCTGATAGCACAGGTCCGGTAAAAACTATGTGTGATAGGTCATAAGGTATCCCGGCCTAAGGGGGAAGACTGCTCTGCCCAGCCAACCCCCAGGAGGTGCTTACTTCGTGATGGATGGAATGCCTGTTCTTAACCAGAGTCTGGGTAAGAAGGAAGGTTGGTGAGGTACCAATTTTCTTAGCCATGTGTTTGGGTAAGAAGAAAAGGGTAAATAGCACACTGACCCAACCTCTTGGAGGGTGGGAAGGTGCTTTCGCAGGCATACGCCCCCCCGGATGCCAGTCCTACATGTCGCCACGCAGGACGCGGGCTGACACCGGGTTTACGCGAAGGCTGTTAACCCTTGCGAAGGTGTTTGGGCATAGCCCAACCCGCAGCTCTACAGATGTCTGCTAGAGAGGCGCTTCTGCCAGTGCCCAGGAGGTGGCTAAACTCTTGGAGTGAGCCCTCACTGCCAATGGGTATGAGAGAGTCTGAGATCGGAATGCCGTTGTAACGGCATCCACGACCCAGTGCGCCAGCCTCTGCTTGGAGACAGCCTTCCCCTCTGCTGTCCTCCAACACAAACAAGGAGCTGGTCAGAGCTATTGAAGCTCTGCGTGCGGTCCAGGACACAACACGGATGGGGTTGGGTCTTCCTCCCCGATGGGTCCCCGAAGGGAGAAGTGGGAACATTGGGCACGTATCCACACCTGGGTCTCAAGATAACGTGAGAGTTTGCCAGGGCCGAATTTAAGGCAATCCGGGGACACAGAGAATGCTTAGAGGTCCCCTACCTTCTTGACGAAAAACGAGCGCCAACAGGAGGGCCGTCTTACTCAGGTGAGGAAGATCAGAACCCGCGAGGGGCTCTCAAGAGGGTATGGAGCGGAGATGAGGCGGATTCCGTCCTCTCGCACCCCTTAGGAACCTGGTGACCAGGTCGTGTTGCCCTAGAAACATTCCTTCAACTGATTCGTGATGAGTGGCGATAGCGACTACATACACTTTCAGTGTGGAGGGGAGATGTTAGTCTCGAGTCTCGTGAGAAGGGGAACACAATCCTTGAGAAAGACACCAGGAAGAGAAGAGGCGCCGTCTAGAGGCGTGTAACCGCCTAGTAGATGGGGCCCTAACCTGGGTGATGGTCTCAACCGTATAGGGGGAGTAGCCATCTCAGGATCTTCTCGTCCCGTCTAATGACCAGGGCTGTCCATTCCCTGTACGACCGGATCAGCTTGGTTCGCATTGCCGGCAGTAAGTCAGAATTGTTCCCGGTGCATGTTGGACTCCGGCAGGGCCGCCATTTGTCGCAGGTTCTGTTCATAATTTTTGTGGACAGAATTTCTAGGCGCAGCCAGGGGCCAGAAGGTGTCGGGTTTGGGGACCACAAGATTTCATCTCTGCTCTTTGCGGATGATGTCGTCGTGCTGGCCCCATCAGACCAGGACCTTCAGCATGCACTGGGACGGTTTGCAGCCGTGTGTGAAGTGGCTGGGATGAGAATCAGCACCTCCAAATCTGAGGCCATGGTTCTCAGTCGGAAAAGTGTGGCTTGCCCACTTCAGGTGGGTGGAGAGTTCCTGCCTCAAGTGGAGATGTTCAAGTGTCTGGGGATCTTGTTCACGAGTGAGGGAAGGATGGAACGGGAGATTGACAGACGGATCGGTGCAGCTTCTGCAGTAATGCGGTCGCTGTACCGGTCTGTCTTGGTGAAGAAGGAGCTGAGCCGCAAAGCGAAGCTCCCGATTTACCGGTCAATCTTGATCCTACTCTCACCTATGGTCATGTGCTGTGGGTCATGACCGAAAGGACAAGATCGCGGATACAGGTGGCCGAAATGAGCTTTCTCCGCAGGGTGGCTGGGCGATCCCTTAAAGATAGGGTGAGAAGCTCGGTTCCTCGGGAGGAGCTCAGAGTAGAGACGCTACTCCTCCACATCGAGACGGGCATCTTTTCCGGAAGCCCCCTGGACGCCTTCCCAGGAAGGTGTTCCGGGCATGTCCAACCGGGAGGAAATCCCGGGGAAGACCTAGGACAAGCTGGACGGACTATGTCTCCCGGCTGTCCTGGGAACGCCTCGGTGTCCCCCCGGTAGAGCTGGAGAAAGTGGGTATGGGAGAGGGAAGTCTGGGCATCCCTGCTTAGAATGCTGCCTCCGCGATCCGGCCCAGGATAAGCGGAAGAAGATGGATGGATGGATGGATGATAGTTTTTAATTAGTTAGAAAAAATACATGTCATAATTATATTATGCTAAAAATGAGTTTACTTACAATGATTTGTGATCGACAACTGTTTGCAAGACATAAGACAGCCAGGTTCTTATGTCTTGCAAACAGTTGTCGATCACAAATCATGTTGTATGCTTCCTGAAACCTTCTAGCGATCTCTGTTGCCTCCTCCTCATTTGATGCCCAAACCAGCTGCTTTTTTCGGTCGTTGCACCATATTCTTACAGAACAAGTGAACAAATTTCTAGACTGTGCTTTTATTGACCCCAAACTGATTAGAAATGACATGAAACTCTGCACAGTTACCGAGTTTATACAACTAGATCACGACTCACATTGATAGCGGTATTGGTGCTTTCACGGAATTTCATCGGGTGCCATGTACCCCACTATCTTAGAGAGTCTCATAAATGACATTCGAGTAATTCCGAAATTTTCCTTCCATTCATCATCTGTGAATTGGAAAAGAACAACGTTTTCTCACCAGTCCTTGCTTTAAACCCGCATCCACAGACTTCTTGTTTTTGGCAAAGGAAGGGGCATTTTTTAACTTGTACAAATCAAGGCAGCACAGAATAAAGATTCATCTTCGCGTCACCTTCTAATTAAGTAGTAAGAAAGAATAGTTTAGTATGGTAAAACATCAAGTCTTTTTTTTAAACGTATAGTAGTGGTACGAGAAAGAATAGTAGCATCCGCATCCTGAAAAAGATTTAATCCGCTTTAAGCATATAAACACGCACATCAATCCAATAATTTTATCTATTGTTCATGTAAACACCACATTCGGTTTACACAATCTGAATAAATTAAATCCGATGTGTCCATGTAAAAGTAGCTAGTGTTAAAATGGACAATCACGTAGGTAGAAGGAAAAAGAAGAAAGTGATTTTTTTTAATGACTAAGTCCACAAGCAAGTTCTGCTGGCATGCACGCACAATGTGAGTGCTGTTTGATGTGACGGAATTTTTTATGTCTCCAGACGAATGATTTGAGATGTTTAAGACGAAACTAAGCGCAGAGGAATTCAGTAAATATTATTTAGCTTAACCATTGCCAGGGCAGTAGTAGCCTACACGTGTGTTTTGCGTTGACATGCCGGACGGAAGGGGGGTGGAGTTCGCTATAACTCATTATCATTTAAGGAGACATGCACTAACGGGTTGCTGTGAGCAGAGCTGTTTTTGGAGAGCCAAGAAGGGTTTTGTTTACATAGCCATTGAGTGTTTTTAAGCAAAATATGTTCTAGACATTTCATGAAGAACCTAATAAATCATACCAACTTGTTGAAAGTGCTCGTCTGAGAAAAACTTTAACAAATAATAGCACAAATGTCTGTGGCTCATGGGGAAGTGGGCAGTAGCCATGTGTCCATAACATCTGGCAGGGGTTGAGGAACAGGGGTACAGGGCCATGCTTTGAGGAGTTACTTTTTTATGTTCTCTAAACATTGTTCTTTTGGTACATCCTATACAGAGCGGAATTATACAACCCCCTTGTATTGACTGTGCCCAGTCCCTGCTGTCCCGAACCTCCCTGATTTCTTGCACGTGATTTGTGCACTTTGTGTCTCAGTTTTCAAACTGCAGGAGCTGGAGCAAAAGGGGCAGAAAAGAGGCTGACCCTGATAGCCTGTGGAGCAGGAACCAGTAAAGGTCCCTGTGAGGCCACTGGCATCCGCTTCACCAGTTGAGCACCTGAGGGTGGAGCTGGAAAGAGTTTCGCTGTGTTGGGGGTTTTTCAGCAGTCGGTGACAAAACTGCTGGGACTGAAGGCATCTCCCTCTTCCTTCAAAAGTGAGCATGGCCAACGGTGCTACTGGGAATGTAGTATTGGTGAGTTGGGCCTGGCTGGGGGGATGCACAGTGCCAGGGAGTAGTATGTCAGCCGCGACAGGCAAGCAACTAGGTAGTTTCAGTTCCTGTATCACCACTCCATTGTCCTGACTTTTTACCCACTTACACATAGTTGCAGGGTGGTCTGCTGCATAACATATGCATTGGCCAGAATGCAACTCCTGATTTTCCTGCAGTCCTCCAGGATGAGATCCCATCTGGACACTGTACCCCTTTCTTCTTGGGACTTCAGTGAATGGCACAGAGTCTGACAAAAATGGTTTCAATCAGGCGACAACAATCTGGCCATCGGGCAAGTAAAGCAGTGCTGCTCTGGTGTCTGGCAGCAAACACCACCCACTGCTTGTCGTAATCCAGCATGTTCTCCCAAAGAGCAACTCCATTGCTCGCCTAATCCGAGAGAGCATTTAAAACATAACAAATGAGAAAACAAAACATTGTCAAGTAAAAACATGTATGACAAGTCAAAGAGGAAAAGTAAAGAAAGTTAAATGTTCTTGACTTGCTGGTTGGTGAGGACCAGAGAGGGCTGGTTCCTAAGCTCCACAAGATACTCTGCCAGGCACACCAGAGTTATCCGCAGCCTGAAAAAAACATTGATGCACAACAATATGAGGACCATGGAGTGAGACAAAGCACAGATACATAATACACTAGTGATGAGCCGATTGCATTTATATCTGGGTCGGGTGGGTAAGGTGATAAAAAGTACATTCTGATTAATAGCTTGTCGGTGGCGGCTGGGTAAGATCTCAAATGAACTTTGCAAATATTAACTACATTTTCTAAAATATGCATGTGTTTTAAATGCATTTCCATCAGGCTGACAGGCACTAATTTGCAAACTGTCTGTTGAAAAAAATGTGCGTTGAGAGAATGGGACAGGGGTCCATTCTTAAAGCAGAAATTGAGGTGCAACAGATTTAAGAGAAAATGAAAAAAGAAGAATTTCAATAAATCAGCGTCAACTACACCGTACTTGGCTCCGATGTGTATTCGATATCCAGTCATTTCTTGGGCTGAACATATGGTTTGTGTGTAGCAATGACAAAAAAAGGCGATATTCCCATTCAAGTCTGAAAGTGGTAATAAATCCTGTTTGTTTTATAAAAAAAGATAGGCAGATCTGGGCAAAGCCAAACTTTTGTTTTATAAATAAAAGTGTTTATTTAAAAGCAGACATTTAAGAGGACTAGATTATACACTCATCTATGTATATAACCGGATGCCTAATTGAGTTCTAAACTACCGAACTTATCTAAAGAAAACACTACAGAGAAGATGGAGGGTCTTTGTAATGATAAAGTGAGACAACGGTAGGTTTACAACTAGGTTTCAGTAAACCTTAAGTTAAAGTAGCATTTGCTGCTTGGCACACTGACTGCAGGCCAACGGTACAGAATGCGCCAAAGGTCAATACACCCAACGGAAAGCATAAAATGAATATAACAAATTACCCATGTCTGAAACGCCAATGTGATTGCGCACACACACATACATATGAAATACATTTTGGTGAGAGAGATTTTTCATGCCCTGGGCTAAGGACTTATTTAGACAAATGCCCAACAATAACGGAGGATAAAAGTTTTCAGGAAACTACAAGAAAAGGGCAAGGAGATGCAACACAGCACACGTCCACACTGGTTTATTGAAAATGCAAGTAACACTGCAAGAAGACTTGTGCAATCTTAAGTGACAACATGATTGTCTTTGAACAGAAAATTTCCTGCATCACGTTGCTCTGGTTAAAAGCAATTTACACACCATATGGGAGACTCTTGTCATGTGTGTTGAGGTGCCACAGCGAAGAGAGACACAGGACCCTTGAGGCTTTTTGTGACTGAAAATATGAGCAGGAAACAACAAGAAGACCTTTTTTCGGCAGCGGTAACACTCGACAGGTAGCATGGGGAGGGCTAAGACGCACAAAGAAGCTCCAAAAGACACTGATCTGGAGAATGCTGGCGTCTGTCCCGCTACCTCTTGCATGCTAAGCGAGCACTCTACCATTTAAGCTCGTTCCCGGGCATTCTCTGCAAAAGAAGCACGTTGCTTTGGCTCACTGAAACGGGGCACACAGGTGGGGAAAATACCTTTCCGCCTGGAAATCACAATCTTTGCACACCGCTCGGCTCGTTGGTCTAGGGGTATGATTCTCGCTTTGGGTGCGAGAGATCCTGGCTTCAAATCCCGGACGAGCCCTACTTTAACCGTTCCACTTAACGCTACGACACTCAAGGTGGCACTATGGCTATCCGGATTGTGAAAAATGGATTCCCATGGCCGGTTAGCTCACTTGGCTAGAGTGTGTTGCTAATAACGCCAAGGTTGCGGGTTCGATCCCCGTACGGGCCAAAGACTTTTCTCTAGCATTCTGTCCATCACTCAAGGCTACAGCAGCAGGGGTCATTCACAAACTACGATGCACATGTCAAAAATCTGCAATCATGGCCGAAATAGCTCAGTTGGGAGAGCGTTAGACTGAAGATCTAAAGGTCCCTGGTTCGATCCCGGGTTTCGGCAAGCGTGCCTCTGACCAATAATTTGCTCTCGTTACCTGCGAAGCTCTTGCCTTCATAAAACCGATCTGCGAGGTCATTTCAAATGTACACACCTTGTTTAGGCTTATGGGGCACAACTGTGAGCTGTAAAGCACATCACCACGAAGCCCAGTGTCTCTTTTTTGTGCAGTTGTTTGGGGTGAATAACTCATTGAATAACAACACATTTAGGCATTGTCCATGAATTACCTATGAGGTCCCCATTGAATAAGTTACGAAAGTACATGCCAAATATAACTTATTTGACAGGGTCTCCATAGGTAAATCATGGACAAACCGATATTAAGCTTAATAAACGTGTTATAACGCTGTAATTAACAGGTAATGGCCAAATGAGTCAAATGCATCCCACTCATAACACTGTTGACACATTACCCGTAGGTTCAAAATGTACAGACCTTGTTTAGGCTTATGGGGCACAACTGTGAGCTGTAAAGCACATCACCACGAAGCCCAGTCTCTCTTGTGTGCTTTACAGTTGTTTGAGGTGAATAACTTATTGAATAATAACATATATAGGCATTGTCCATGAATTACCTATGAGGTCCCCATTGAATAAGTTACGAAAGTACATGCCAAATATAACTTATTTGACAGGGTCTCCATAGGTAAATCATGGACAAACCGATATTAAGCTTAATAAACGTGTTATAACGCTGTAATTAACAGGTAATGGCCAAATGAGTCAAATGCATCCCACTCATAACACTTATGACACATTATCCGTAGGTTTCAAATGTACACACCTTGTTTAGGCTTATGGGGCACAACTGTGAGCTGTAAAGCACATCACGACGAAGCCCAGTGTCTCTTTTTTGTGCTTTACAGTTGTTTGGGGTGAATAACTCATTGAATAATAACACATGTAGGCATTGTCCATTATTTACCTAAGAGGTCCCCATTAAATAAGTTACGAATGTACATGCCACAGATAACTTATTTGACAGGGTCTCCATAGGTAAATGATGGACAGACCGTTGTAAAGCTTAATAAACGTGTTTAAATGTTGTAATTAACAGGTAATAACACATATGCATTGTCCATTATTTACCTATGAGGTCCCCATTAAATAAGTTACGAATGTACATCCCACAGATAACTTATTTGACAGGGTCTCCATAAGTAAATAATGGACATACCGATATTAAGCTTAAGAAATGTGTTAAAACGCTGTTATTAACAGGTAATGGTCAAATAAGTCAAATGCATCCCACTCATAACAGTTTTGACATATTACCCGTAGGATTCAAATGTACACACCTTGTTTAGGCTTATGGGGCACAACTGTGAGCTGTATTGCACATCACCACGAAGCCCAGTGTCTCCTGTGTGCTTTACAGTTGGTTTGAGCTGAATAACTCATTGAATAATAACACATATAGGCATTGTCCATTATTTACCTACGAGGTCCCCATTAAATAAGTTAGGAATGTACATGCCACAGATAACTTATTTGACAGGGTCTCCATAGGTAAATAATGGACACGCCGTTTTTATGCTTCTGGAGCACAAATATGAGCTTTAAAGTACATCATCACGAAGGACCGTGTCTCTTAGGCACTCTGCGATGGTTTCGGCAGTATAACTCATTGCCGAAGTAAACAAGACCACTTACGGGATTCTCGCCTTGTGTACCAGTCGGGGCCACATTCAATTATATCGCAGGTGTGAGAAAACTAGGTCTGGATACAAATTGCGCTTTTATGACTCTAAATTTGAAGCGAAGGGCTCTTGGGTGTTTGGGCGTGCGTCACACCGCCGCTGGGGGACTATCGGTCCCCATTAAATAAGTTACGAATGTACATGCCACAGATAACTTATTTGACAGGGTCTCCATAGGTTAGTAATGGACAAACCGATATTAAGCTTAATAAACGTGTTATAACTCTGTAATAACAGGTAATAACACATATGCATTGTCCATTATTTACCTACGAGGTCCCCATTAAATAACCTATGAATGTAGATGCCACAGATAACTTATTTGACAGGGCTTCCATAGGTAAAGGATGGACACATCGTTATCAAGCTTAATAAACGTGTTATAACGCTGTAGTAATAGGTAATAACAAATATGCATTGTCCATTATTTACCTACGAGGTCCCCATTAAATAAGTTACGAATGTACATCCCACAGATAACTTATTTGACAGGGTCTCCATAGGTAAATCATGGACAAACCGATATTAAGCTTAATAAACGTGTTATAACGCTGTAATTAACAGGTAATGGCCAAATGAGTCAAATGCATCCCACTCATAACACTTTTGACCCATTACCCGTAGGTTTCAAATGTACAGACCTTGATTAGGCTTATGGGGCACAACTGTGAGCTGTAAAGCACATCACCACGAAGCCCAGTGTCTCCTGTGTGCTTTACAGTTGTTTGAGGTGAATAACTCATTGAATAATAACACATATAGGCATTGTCCATGAATTACCTATGAGGTCCCCGTTAAATAATTTAGGAATGTACGTCCCACATATAACTTATTTGACAGGGTCTCCATAGGTAAATCATGGACAAACCGATATTAAGCTTAACAAACGTGTTATAACGCTGTAATTAACAGGTAATGGCCAAATGAGTCAAATGCATCCCACTCATAACACTTTTGACACATTACCCGTAGGTTTCAAATGTACACACCTTGTTTAGGCTTATGGGGCACAACTGTGAGCTGTAAAGCACATCACCACGAAGCCCAGTGTCTCCTGTGCGCTTTACAGTTATTTGAGGTGTATAACTCATTGTATAATAACACATATAGGCATTGTCCATTTGTTACCTACGAGGTCCCCAATAAATAAGTTACGAATGTACATGCCACAGATAACTTATTTGACAGGGCTTCCATAGGTTAATGATGGACAGACCGTTGTAAAGCTTAATAAACGTGTTATAATGTTGTGATTAACACGTAATAACACATATGCATTGTCCATTATTTACCTACGAGGTCCCCATTAAATAAGTTACGAATGTACATGCCACAGATAACTTATTTGACAGGGATTCCATAGGTTAATGATGGACACACCGTTATCAAGCTTAATAACGTGTTATAATGCTGTAATTAACAGGTAATAACACATATGCATTGTCCATTATTTACCTACGAGGTCCCCATTAAATAAGTTACAAATGTACATGCCACAGATAACTTATTTGACAGGGTCTCCATAGGTAAATAATGGACAAACCGATATTAAGCTTAATAAAAGGGGCAATCGTGGCCTAATGGTTAGAGAGTCGGACTCGTGACCAGAAGGTTGCCGGTTCGATCCTCAGGGCCGGCGGGTTACGATTGCGGTGCCCTTGAGCAAGGCACCTAACCCCTACACGCTCCCCGGGCGCTGCAGTGATAGCTGCCCACTGCTCCGGGTGTACGTGTGTTCACCACTTGCTGTGTGTGTGCTCACTTATCACTGGATGGGTTAACTGCAGAGGTCACATTTCGGGTATGGGTCACCATACCTGACAAATACGGTCACTTTCACTTTCACAAATGTGTTATAATTCTTTAATTAACAGGTAATGGCCAAATGAGTCAAATGCATCCCACTCATAACACTTTTGACACATTACCCGTAGGTTTCAAATGTACACACCTTGTTTAGGCTTATGGGGCACAACTGTGAGCTGTAAAGCACATCACCACGAAGCCCAGTGTCTCCTGTGTGCTATACAGTTGTTTGAGGTGAATAACTCATTGAATAATAACACATATAGGCATTGTCCATTATTTACCTACGAGGTCCCCACTAAATAAGTTACGAATGTACATGCCACAGATAACTTATTTGACAGGGCTTCCATAGGTTGATGATGGACACACCGTTATCAAGCTTAATAAACGTGTTATAATGTTGTAATTAACAGGTAATAACACATATGCATTGTCCATTATTTACCTACGAGGTCCCCATTAAATAAGTTAGGAATGTACATGCCACAGATAACTTATTTGACAGGGTCTCCATATGTAAATAATGGACAAACCGATATTAAGCTTAATAAACGTGTTATAACACTGTAATTAACAGGTAAGAACACATACAGGCATTGTCCATTATTTACCTATGAGGTCCCCATTAAATAATTTAGGAATGTACATGCCACAGATAACTTATTTGACAGGGTCTCCATATGTAAATGATGGACAGACCGTTGTAAAGCCTAATAAACGTGTTATAATGTTGTAATTAACAGGTAATAACACATATGCATTGTCCATTATTTACCTACGAGGTCCCCATTAAATAAGTTAGGAATGTACATGCCACAGATAACTTATTTGACAGGGTCTCCATATGTAAATAATGGACAAACCGATATTAAGCTTAATAAACGTGTTATAACGCTGTAATTAACAGGTAAGAACACATACAGGCATTGTCCATTATTTACCTAAGAGGTCCCCATTAAATAAGTTACGAATGTACATCTCACAGATAACTTATTTGACAGGGTCTCCATAGGTAAATAATGGACAAACCGATATTAGGCGTAATAAACGTGTAATAACGCTATCATTAACAGGCAATGGCCAAATAAGTCAAATGCATCCCACTCATAACACTTTTGACACATTACCCGTATGCTCAAAATGTACAGACCTTGTTTAGGCTTATGGGGCACAACTGTGAGCTGTAAAGCACATCACCACGAAACCCAGTGTCTCCTGTGTGCTTTACAGTTGGTTTGAGCTGAATAACTCATTGAATAATAACACATATAGGCATTGTCCATTATTTACCTACGAGGTCCCCATTAAATAAGTTAGGAATGTACATGCCACAGATAACTTATTTGACAGGGTCTCCATAGGTAAATAATGGACACGCCGTTTTTATGCTTCTGGACCACAAATATGAGCTTTAAAGTACATCATCACGAAGGACCGTGTCTCTTAGGCACTCTGCGATGGTTTCGGCAGTATAACTCATTGCCGAAGTAAACAAGACCACTTACAGGGTTCTCGCCTTGTGTACCAGTCGGGGCCACATTCAATTATATCGCAGGTGTGAGAAAACTAGGTCTGGATACAAATTGCGCTTTTATGACTCTAAATTTGAAGCGAAGGGCTCTTGGGTGTTTGGGCGTGTCACACCGCCGCTGGGGAACTATCGGCTCGAATATGGCCAGTCGGCACCGATACGGAGCCGGAGTCGGCAACATGAACCATACGTCTAGGGTCCTTTGGGGCGTCGGGGGGTGTCCGGGGAGTCGTGTGGGCCTCTGATATGTTTAGGCTGCAAGGGGGATGCATAGGCGCTTTGTGGATGGAGGCGTTTCCATTGGGATGCCCCGCCTAAAATAGGTGCCAAGGGGGATGCTTAGGTGATTCGTGTACGGCGGGTGCGGAGCCGGGCCCTAGGGTGCAAGGGGACGTTTAGGCTTCATTCTGACAGCCCACTCGCCACCTAATCGACGCGCGCGAAATAGGTTACAGGCGTACGTGCAGTCGCCCTCTGGTTGCATCGCCTCATATTGCCCCTAACCTTGTTTCCGTAGAGCACTTTTCGGGCATTTTTCACGGGGTCCTCTGGCGACGTGGGCGCACCGAGACACTGCAGATCGCGTTCGGGCAACTTCCCCTTCGTTTCGGGACCGCCGCGTGAACTGGCAAAAAATCTGGGGGCGCTGGCGCGCAGCGTCCATTTGGTGCCGTCCATATCGCGTCATTTAAGTTACTCAATACATCTGATGGCCTAAGGCATGCAAGTAACACTGCAAGAAAAGTTGTGCAATCTTAAGTGACAACATGATTGTCTTTAAACCAGATATTTCCTGCATCACGTTGCTCTGGATAAAAGCAATTCACACACCATATGGGAGACTCATGTCATGTGTGTCGAGGTGCCACAGCGAGGAGAGACACCGGACCCTTGAGGCTTTTTGGGACTGAACATATGAGCAGGAAACAACAAGAAGATCTTTTTTCGGCAGCGGTGACACTCGACAGGTAGCATGGGGAGGGCTAAGACGCACAAATAAGCTCCAAAAGCCACTGATCTGGAGAATGCTGGCGTCAGTCCCTCTACCTCTCGCATGCTAAGCGAGCACTCTACCATTTAAGCTCGTTCCCGGGCATTCTCTGCAAAAGTAGCGCGTTGCTTTGGCTCACTGAAACGGGGCACAAAGGCGGGGAAAATACCTTTCCGGGTGGAAATCACAATCTTTGCATTCCGCTCGGCTCGATGGTCTAGGGCAGGAGTCTTCAACTAAAATCACTTGAGGTCCAGTAAAGGAACCCTCCTTATAGGCCAAGGTCCGGACAATTACCTAAAATACCTAAAAACATGAATTTAGGTTTTTTGGCAGACCAAAGAAACAAACATGTCTTTTCATATCTATAGGACGGCATTACAATATCTGACAACAATATAATAAAGGAAAATGTGCAAAATACCCTAATCTTTAAACCTGAACTGAACATACATTCATTTCAACATTAGCAACTTTAAAAGAAAACTAAAGTGAGGTTTTCTGCTAAACTGAGATTAACATTAATAGCAGCATCAAGTACATCCTCTGATAACATTTCAGCTCTTCACGTGGCTTTTGCAGCTGAAAGGGAGGTTTGTTTAATATTTTCTTTACAGTTATTTCATGTCTTTACTTTCCTTCTAAACGTGTTTCACACGCAACTTTCATTCACTCTTTTACTATTTTCCAATCAGTTAAGGGCTGTGATGTTTTTCTATGATCAACTGTATTCTTAATGAACATTCATATGCTCATTGTTGGGTGGTAAGTGAGTGATGGACGACACGGGTAGATCGCTACACTGGGCTTTGAGCTAATATATTTCTGTGTCCTAACCTCGAACTGCTGCGGTCAAGTTTCTTCATAGTGTCAATGTCTCGTAATGCCGTTTAACGTTTCCACTTTTGACAAACGCAACAGACTCCGAGCAAATTAGACAAACCGGCCTTGTGCATGGCGATCTCTAACCAATTAATCTCGGAAAACATGCTTTTCAAGCGTCAACTTTTCTAACTTTTGAAAAATGACATTGTTTTTCAGTCACTGACAGTTACATCTGTCTGCGCGGTGTGCAGCGAGTCTGTCTCTAGCAAAAGTGCACCGAAGGACCCAAAGTGCTACTGAGCGGACCTTGATGTGCCTGGAATAAATTTGATTACATTAGAAAATAATTTAATGCGTCCATTTATTTAATACATCAAAAGGCTTAAGGGTCCGGAGGGAAGCATCTCACGGTCCGCATTCGGACCCGAGTCCGCTAGTTGGTGACCCCTGGTCTAGGGGTATGATTCTCGCTTCGGGTGCGAGAGGTCCTACTTCAACCGGTCCACTTAACGTTACGACACTCAAGGTGACACTATGTCTATCCGGATCGTGAAATGTGGATTCCCATGGCCGGTTAGCTCCGGACATTGGAGCCGGAAAAGAGTGATGGGACATGAGAGAGCGGTGGATGGAGATCAGGTACAAACTGAGCAGCAGGATAATACTCAAGATCAAGCTCGAGTTCTAAATAACCCAGAACAACCTACACCGCTGGTTAGTGCCAGGGGAAGGGTTGTCAAACAGCCTGCGTACCTGCAAGACTTTATAGTTTGTACATAGATTGCTATATGAGGCAGAATAATCCTCAGCATCTATGTGGGTGCCCGGTAGTCTACCCAGATCCCTAGCTAATCATTTGTCATTCTGAAGAAAACCTTCTAGAACGTTTGTTTATGTTTATTGTTCTTATTATGCAATGTTTAGATGTTAACATAAGCATTATCGTTTAAAAAGGGGGAAGATGTAATGATAGACAGTTACAGGGCTTCGCCTGTAATGCCATTGTATGAGAGATGCTAATAAAGATGACTACGAGTTAACACAGACGTGCGTGTTTATAGTCCTTATTCCTAAGACTGCCTTCCTAACATTACACTAACGTTTTAAAACCATGAAACTAACGTTTTATTTCCTTAAATATAACCAAAAGCAAACCTTAAAAAAAACTTTTGGGAACCAGAAACTAACGTTAGGGAAACGTTTTCAGAACGTTACCTTAAAATATTTTTCACTGGTCCGTTTTGCCACATTTAAGTTATACGAGTACATCTATGCTGTGTTTTTATCCATCACTTCGCTAATCTAAATAAAACAAGTAAAATACATCATCCCTTACAATATGGAGGATGAGATCCATTCGATCATTCTACAGCCTAATTCATTTTTCATTACTTAAAGGTTCTGTGTGTAAGTTTCAGAGGCCACTATTGGCGTAGTTGGAAATTGCAACCTAAAGCTCCGCCACCCCCCTCTCCCTCCCATTAGAGAAGCTACGGTGGCCGTCGCAGGACAAAAGGGTTCCGTAAATGATAGCGGCCATTATCGGTGGTGTTGATAATTGCAATGTATGTCTCACAGGCGAACAACAGACTGAAGTTACGGACACAGGACAGAGATGATGTCATCTGAGACAGCAGAGAGTAACCTTTGCAAGTCACGTGACGAGGCTTATTTACAAAGAAAAATAAATAAATAAAAGTTACTTAATTCATCATTTACTCTAATCGTTATAGTGAATATTATTATTACTTGTTTAACATTGTGTCAGTGATTTATTCGATTATTATACATAGCATTTTTTGGGACCGTAACTTGGTTCGTAACTTACAGCATATTGAAACCGCTTGCTAATGCTAAAGGCTTGTAATCTACCCGCGAAAGTCTTAGCAGACGTTTTTCTCATCATCACAGAGTCGATCAGAGGACTTAACACAGGTAGTTAGAGGGAGAGGAAGAGTGTGGAGAGGTAGGGGTGTTGGAGATGCAGGCAGGGCGAGGAGAGGCAGATGAGCTTACGTTACCCGGGATGACCGCACAAGAGAGGATGTGAAAGCTAAGCAGTATTATAATATAAATTACGCCCGATTTATGCAGATTATGATTGTAAACATGATTTCTAACTTGATTTGCAGCCATGCACAAGGACTTATAGTACAATTACAAAGTGCTAAAAATGTACAAGGAAAAACACTACTTCTCTTGATGATCAGCTCATCTATTAGCTAAAGCTATCAAACAAACAGTTCACTTATATAGCGGAAATTAGACAAACTTACCGGTCCAGCAGAGAGCTGGCAACAGCGGCGTCGCTTAGCAAACCCTTTTCCTGCTTCAGTGCCCTCCATTTGGGAAAAGCCACGCTGATCTTTATTCTGGTTTTCTTTCGTTTTTTGTCTCGACTTCGCCTAGCTGCATCGTATTTTCTCTTTTTTGACGAAACAGATTGACGCTCTGTGCAGAGTATGTGTGGTCCGCCATTAGCGCAAATTTAACTTCTAACCGCAACAAAAGAACCGTTTCTATTTCTAATAAAAAACATGACGAGTGAATTTTGTTATTGTTCTTCCTCTTCTTCTTCTAATCCTTCTATGTAGTGGCTTTGCAAGCTGCCTCAAAACATAGCCGAAGAAGAACATAGTCCCATGCATCCTTCCTTTTATGAAACGCGCTCAGTTTGTCCGTGTAGTGCTACTATAGGAACATGGCTGTGCAATTTGATAAATTACATGTAAGGGTGTGCCCGCGGTGTATATAAATAAAATGGCTCATTGTAAGGTAATATAAACGTTTCGGTTCATTTTGTAAGGTATTTCTTCTCCACTCACAACATAGTTTTGTATTATATATTACATTTTGGTGAATAAATCCTTCAAATTCCTACACACTGTACCTTTAAGTATCTTAATTTTTGTTTTAAATAGCACAGCATACCATTTCTACTAAAACCAAACTATGTTTACCTCATTATAAGACAGATACAGAACTAAAATAACGTATGACTTCAACAGAATATACAGGATTTAAAGCAGAAATGTATTTACAGAAAAATAAACATGTAATTATCTTCAGACTAACAATATTCTTATCTAACAACAGAAGTATAGCGGCTCTGCGTGTGTTTATATATAACAATCAAAATCCCTGAGTTTCAGTCCTTACATTATGGTCTGTTTATTTAGATGGGTTAGTCTCATATCATTTGAAAATCACGAAAATAAAAGTTTATTCTCAAATATGTACGTTTGTAAATAAAACATTAAAATAAATAAACCCGCTAAACTAATGTGTCAGTGAGTAAGGTAAAACAAAATGACCGTTAATTTTTAAATGATGGGAGTGCGTGGCAAAGCTGAGAATGCATTTGCTCGAGCGCCCACACACACAGTAAGAGACAACTGCAGTAAAGAAATACACATGCATTTATGATTGTACTTTCATTAAGCTTAACTAGTTTATTATTTTCAGCCATTTAAGGTAACATTTATGAATTTTATTTGGTCATCAAAACATTTGTTAATGTGATTTTAATTTCTTTATTGGACATCTCACTGATGTTAATCAGTTTTGAACATTTTGCCACAAAAAATAACCATCAGGGAATGTTATTTTCTGGTTATTTTCTGGTTGCAAAAAATGACCAATAAATAACCATCAGGGAACGTAACTTCATGGTTATTCTGTGGTTGGATATTCCCAAAAAACCTACAGAAAAAATCTATGAAATGTATTATGATGTCAGAGTGACTCAGGCAATTACAAAAATAACTAAGATTATCAAATAGTTATCACCATTATGTTGCAATTGTACTTAGGTTTAACTGTTGTTAAAGGTTTTGTTGTACGTGTGTGGTGACATGGGGGGGGGGGTGAAAAGAAGAAGCTGTGTTTTTCATTTGATAAATTGAATATTTATATATTTAAGGAAGAAAAAAATCTGGCATTACAATTTTGTGAAAATCATAAAAAATGCCGGTGGAGGAAGAGTTAATACTTACAATATCAATTGGACCTCGGCACTGAGGATTCATCTGTGCTGAAGATACACTTTGATTTTATTTTTAACTTACTCCTGTATGTCTTGTACAGAGCAGCAGACATGAGGAAACAGGTTTGTTTTTATCTCTGAAAAAAGGACATGGCCTGATGCTCAGAGCTACTGCAGTCAGCATGACACAGATATTGCCACCGTTTACACTCAAGCTGAGTATTACCAGCTGATGCAGATGATGTCAGGAGTTGAGAAGGCATGGATTGGTCTGTTCAGAGATTCATGGAAGTGGTCGGATGGAACAAATGTCTCCATGTCCTCCATTAACTGGATGTCTTCTACACGTGACATAACAGGGCAGACGCGACCTTGTGGTTCCACAAGTCCTGATGGTCTGATAGACGATCGAGACTGCTTAGAATCCCTTCCATTTATCTGCAAACGGTGTAAGTTTTATGCGTGATTCTTATCTACTTGTAATACATGCCAAACATACTCTTCCCTTTCTGTCGGTCTCTCGACGTTGTGTCGAGCCGACAGATGGGGTTCGCCCTTGAGAACCTATCAACTCTGACTACTACAGAATAGGCCAATGAAATTTGGCTAATGAAATTTGCCAGGGATATCCGGTATAGAAGGAAGACTGCGCGCAGCATTCATTTACCTTTTGTTCTTCAGAGCCATCGCTCATGATAACGAAAACTGAATTCAAAGAATTCCTGAAGTCTACATTGCCGGATCTACGAGGTAAAGCAGCGGATCGTCCCAACCTACAACGACCTTCCCCTGGGCAAGGTTTTAGGTAGATTTAAAAAAAAGTCCTTTTCAAGACTGACATTATCCAGCGCGGCATGTCCCACTGTTCTCTTGGGTGCGGCACCCTCATCAAGGAGGGGGGCCGACACGATAGCTGCATCAAGTGTCTGGGCGTCCAGCATGCTGAAGCAGCTTTCACTGACACATCTTGCCCGCATGGATCCTCAGTCACGTATTTGGAAACATTCCCCAATTATTCATTGTCTTGCAATTTTCCCATAGAACTATCTATATTTTTTTGGGGTTCTAAGTGGGCACACTTGTAGTGACTGGATCATTGAGAGGAAAGTCATAAACCCCCTCACTCCCTTTTGTCCTGATTTCTAGAGACCATCATCAAAAGACCATAGCAAGCATGGCTCCATGGGTCTGGTTTTAGGTTTTGAACTCTCAAAGAGAGTGTGATAACCATTTGTTTCCTCTGTAGAACAATTACGTCTCCTTTGCTTCAAAGCATTGGTGATAAGTCTCTGTCTCATCTCTTACTTAACATCTGAGGCTAAGCAGATAAACGTCCCTGACAAATGGAACTTATGTGATTTAAACTATCCTTTTCTGTAAATGTATCTAAATGTCTAGGTTGTGTGTTGGCGCTCATGCCATTTTAAGTACTCTGTAACTGTTAGATGTGCAAGTTTTGATTTAGGGTTCATTTGATGTATTCATACGTTGGGTTGATTCACAGTTCAATGCCTTGCATTTATCATATGTAACTACAACTGTCACGGTGCACAAAGGGACTGAGATGCAGGTAAGTTACAACACAGTTTATTAGTCAGGCTTACTAAATGAACAAAGGATAGGCAGGGAACTCCTGGCCAAGATACACAAAACACTGCGGGCAGAGAAAACCAAAATCCAAAAAAATACGGGAAAGGTAAACAGGAACCAAAAGAACAGAAAGGGGAAAAAATAAATCCAAACCGGCTCACGGGTTACCACGTTCCTACGGAAAAAAAATGAAAAGGTAAAATCCAAAGCACAGCTAGAGCAAACAACGTCACAAATGATTACATCGCACACTGAGAGCTGGCACAGCCAAGCTCAAATTGGAAAAGGAGCGATCAGGAACAGGTGGTGGTAATTAGTAAAACAAGGAGGCAAACAAGGTACCAGACGATCAAATCTGTAAGACAGAAAATACAGCAGAGAAAATAAAACACCGAAATAAAGACATCATTAGGAACCTTGAGATGGAGACCAACATATACTTATATCAGCATAAGGCAGCATGAGATATGATACAACTTTCAACGAGGTTAAACAACTGGAAAGTAAGGCACATCTTATGTGAATAGAAGCTAATACTAATAGGAATGAATATGAATGAATACATATGATATATGAATTTTGTATTGTACACAGATGCAATATTTGTAGAGGACAGGATGAAATCCAGATTCTCACAACGACAAACTCGCAATGGAAATCTTTAGAAAAAGGCGAAAGATTTATGCGTCGATGAAGAAATACTCGAGCTATATCCACGAACAGTTGAACCAGAGGATTCACCACGTAACACCATCACGTTTAAAGAGGGTGATCTCTGGTGAACGCTTCCCAGAACATTGCAATTAGGAAGAGCGAAAGAAAGGCATCACAAGAATGAAGTGCTTCACAGAAGCCTATGGTGGCGTTGTTTCGTGGGATGGACTCTGACGTGCTACCTTGTTGTTTCCTCAAGATAGAGTCTTTATTACTTTATACTGCACAAGGAATGACCTAGGAAGTGCAAATAACAACAAAGCCGCCCATTAAAATACACAAGAAGCCTTGATTCAGCAGTTGCAGTTTGACAGGCTATGATTACACATTAAAACCCTTAAAGAGATGCATTCCACAGCCCTCAGTCTATCTATCTCTCCACAATGTGTCGGCCGGGAATCGATCCCGGGTCAACTGCTTGGAAGGCAGCTATGCTCACCCCTATACCACCAACACATACAAATGCGAGCTGGCTTGGTGGATTTTCAAATCTACTGAACACAGTGCTGTAAGACCACGCCACGATCAGAAGGCGTCTAAAGGAAAAACTTTAACCCGATACCTCCAGTCTCCTGGTACATATGACTCCGATGAGTCTATCCACACCTTTATGTCGGCTTTGACTTTGTGATTAGAATCGTCGTGTATGAAGCCTTAAATCTCAGCTTCCCACTACTAAACCCAGTTAGCCATTCCATCCAACAGTGAGGTCACCTTTTGTTTCTCCAGCCTGAAGATACGAGTGGTGCCACACTGGATGGTGGGCAGTATGGAACTTACCAGCCAGCAAACAGCTTGCTGTGAAACGAGGCGTATAGGTAAATTGTTTTGCCATGGCGATCGTGCTTGCTAAGGCAGCACAAATACTAAAATTGGATCGATACAGAGAAGATTAGCATGGCCCCTGCGAAAGGATGACACGCAAATCCGTGCAGCCCTCCATATTTACATCTAGCAGACGCTTTTTTCCAAAACTACTAACAAATGAGGTAAACAATGGAAGCAATAGGAACAACAAAAACACAACAAATAGCTTCAGTGCAAACAAATTGTATCACACTATAACTGGTCTACTTTATACTAACAATAAAACAACTTTCCTCCGCTAAAAACTTCAACCACTTGCAGGAGAAACGTTTTTTATTGGTTCTGTTTGTTTTGAGATGATCTAAAACAATTGAATTGATCAGCAGTTTGTTACAGTCCTTTCCCTTCCTCTTTCTCTTTTCTGTAAAGGTATAAGCCAAACAGGAGCGAATTTGGCGCTTGCAGCCAGTTGGCGTCCCACGTTGGGGCTGTGCAACAGATGTCCATTCCTCTTAGTATAGTGGAGAGTATCTCTGCCTGTCATGCAGAAGACCGGGGTTCGATTCCCCGACGGGGAGGCTTGATTTCATTTCATTTCTGCATTAACTGACAATTAACGGTAATTTCAAGCAGCTCAAGATTAAAACGGCCCTTCCAACTGCCAACCAGTTGCTTGAGACTACCCCTTCCAATCTGTTGTCAGAGACCACTCGATAAAAATCTTTTGGTTTGATGGTTTTCTTGATTTTCTTTGACCGATGTAAGTTGTAGGAAGGTTTGGTTGAGCTGCGGTTTCGCATGTCCGGTACAGACGTCCGCCCTCTGCTATTGTTTACAAACTTAGGCTGCTCTGCTGTAAGCACAGCACCCAAAAATACGACAAACTCGCAATGGTTTCACTCCACGGAAATCTTTAGTAAAAGGCGAAAGATTTATGCGTAGATGAAGAAAAACTCGAGCTATATCCACAAACAGTTGAACCAGAGATTGGAAGGCAGCTATGCTCACCCCTATACCACCAACACATACAAAAGCGAGCTGGCTTGGTGGATTTTCAAATCTACTGAACACAGTGCTGTAAGACCACGCCATGATCAGAAGGCGTCTAAAGGAAAAACTTTAACCCGATACCTCCAGTCTCCTGGTACATATGACTCCCATGAGTCTATCCACACCTTTATGTCGGCTTTGACTTTGTGATTAGAATCGTCGTGTATGAAGCCTTAAATCTCAGCTTCCCCACTGCAAAACCCAATAAGCCATTCCATCCAACAATGAGGTCACCCTGTGTCTCTGCAGCCTGAGGATACGTGTGGTGACACAGTGAATGGAGGGCAGTCTGGAACTTACCAGCCAGCTGACAGCTTGCTGTTAAACGAGGCCTATAGCTACCTTGTTTCTCCACGGCGATCGTGCTTACTAAGGCATCACATATACTAAAATTGGATCGATACAGAGAAGATTAGCATGGCCCCTGCGAAATGATGACACAAAAATCAGTGAAGCGCTCCATATTTACATTTAGCAGACGCTTTTATCCAACACGACTTACAAATGAGGTAAACAATATGAGCAATTGGAACAAAAAAAGACAACAACTTGCTTAAGTGCAAAACAAATTGTCTCATACTCAAACTGGTCTAACTTATATGAACAATATAAACAACTTTCCTAAGGTAAAAACTTCAACCACTTGCTGGATAAACTTTTATTATTGGTTCTGTTTGTTGTGAGATGATCTAGAATAATTGAATTGATCAGCAGTTTGTTGCAGTCATTTCCCTGCCTCTTTCTCGTTTCTGTAAAGGAATAGCCCAACAGGAGTGAATTTGGCGTTTGCACCCAGTTGGCGTCACACGTTGGTGCTCTGCAACAAACCAGTGTTCCTTGTTAGTGGACAGTATCTCCGCCTGTCACGCGGAAGACCGGGGTTCGATTCCCCGACGGGGAGGACTGCTTTGATTTCACTTCTGCCTCAACTGACAATTTACAGCAACTTAAAACAGCTCAAGATTAAAACACCCCTTCCTTGTTCGAACCAGTTACTTCAAAATACACCTTCCACTTTGATGTCAGATACCGCTCGATAACACCTTTTGCTTTGTTTGTATTCTTAATTCTCTTTGTCCAAAGTAAATTGTACGCACGTTCGATTGAGCTGAGGTTTCGCATGTCAGGTGGAAACTGCTTTTTTATACAAACGTATGCAGCTTTGCCGTGAGCAAAGCATCCAAAAATAAGACAAACTCGCAATGGTTTCCCTCCACGGAAATCTTTAGGAAAAGGCGAAAGATATATGCGTTGATGAAGAAAAACTCGAGCTATACCCACCAACACATGAACCGGAGCGGTCACCATGTAACACCATCATGTTTATAGTCGGTGATCTCTGGTGAACGCTCCCCAGAACATTGCAATTAGGAAGAGCGAAGGAAAGCCAGCACAAGAATGCAGTGCTTCACACAAGCCTATGGTGGCATTGTTTCGTGGGGTGGAGTCTGAAACGCTACCATATTTTTTCGTATAGATCGAGTCTTTCTTACTTTATACTGCACAGGGAATGACCGAGGCAGCGCAAAAAAACAACAACAAAGACACCCTTCAAAATACACGAGAAGCCTTGATTCAAACAGTTGCAGTTTCACCGGCGATGACTACACATTCCAACCGTTAAAGAGATGCATTTAACAGCCCTCTATCTCTCTCTCTCTCTCTCTCTCTCTCTCTCTCAGAGGAATGACATTTAGGGGGTTCGTGGAAGAAGGTCCATCCAAATAAACTGCCATTTGACGCATAGTGTTGCGATGGATCGTAGTGTGAAAAAGCCTGACACGAAGCGTCTATCTAAATGGGAAGTGGGTGATTTCACATTACCCCGTGGTAAGACCAGTTCTAAATCTATTGCCCCCGGATAGGGGGTGTGTGGACACCACCAGGGGTGCCATGGCACCCCTCGAAGACCCCCTAGCCCCATGTCCACGAACATCATATGCCTACCTCACAGGTTTATCCCATGTATTTCCGCTTACCCGCTTGTCCGCCAACATTATACGAGTACCACGACTCATTTGTTAGCTTGGGAGGCGGGTGCCAGCTTACCGCCCATTGGTGCCAGGGTCCACGAAACAACTATTTGTCCACTGATCAACTATGGGTGTCAATTTGACCTTCGACCCCGCTGACCCATCCATGGCCACGCCCCCGACCACCAAACCACTATTTGGCAGCATCCCAACTATTTTTTACCAGAACCTGCATTCTGCCACTCGGGACTGACATGTGTTTGTCTGAGGGGGCGTGGCAATCGAGCTTTGTGGTTTTAAAACAAAAAAATAATATTTACACGTTTAAAATGCCCATTTTGTGCAATGTCCACCAATCATTTATTCCTGGCCCATTCGATAAACTGCACGTGGAAGACATCATATTCAATGTAGTAGATACAAACTCATCATTTTACGAGCTGTTTCTGACATATGTGTTTCTAAAAGAGTGTTCACAATGTTGTTTCTGACACTCTGAAATAAATATATACATTTAATACATTGTTAAAAAGCAATTCATTTTCCAGTCTGTTCTAACTAGAAAATGAATCCATTTTCTAGTGTGTTTGCATTGCCTTTCCACGTGGGATTTATGTGAGTGGACCACGTGTAGTGGGTTGGTGGAAATAATGCTTTTCAACAATATTTAAAGTGTATATATTCATTTCTAGGTGTCAGAAACAACACTTTTCAGTGAGAACACTCTTTCAGACACACACAGGTTAGGAAATAGCTCGTTAAATGCTCAGTTTTGACAACAATCGGGTATCTTATATGTTGAAGGTCAGGGTGTAAACAAAGGTCCAGCAAATAAGGTTCCTAAGGTCAGAGGACATCGAGCCTTTGCAGTGACCACTGTCACGGACCCCCAAATCAGGCCCAGCAGTTTAGAGTCCGTGGCTTCTTCTTAAAGGGTTTAAAAGTGGATGAGTACATAGCTAAAACAGGCCTCGTTTCTAAGTCTCTGCCATTGAAATCATTGGGCCTTTAAATTCCATTAAAAAGGTTAAAAAATACTTCTGGATGACCAGGACTTTTGCCCTTTGGATATGTCTCTCGGGGGACCGGGACGCAAGTGTCTTGTGAGGTTTCGGGCCCGTCGGACCCTCCGGCGGCCTTGCGGGAAACTTCCACGAGCAGTTTATTTGTATGTGCCACGTGTATTCAGTTGGTGGACAACCCACTTATTAGCACAAATGAGCCTGTATATTCATTTAAATGCCCCAACTACCACATTATTCAGTCAGTGCACTTCCTTAGACACACATATGCTAGCAACAACTTGTAGAACGCTCAGTTTGTCCTCAAAAGTCTAATTAGGGTGGCCTGTTCACAAACCCCCTATCAACAACGTATTGGATAGGTGACAAGTGGAAGGCCTTCCGCCACGCTGTTGAGAGTAATATGAGAGGAAAGGCTGTGTGAGTAATCTTGTGATTGGGTGCAAAAACATTCCCTTTTCCTTTAGAGCGATGCGCTCTTGGTATGTTGTCGAGGGGCACCAGACGGGTCAGAATCTATAATATGGGACCCCTCGAACCATTCTGGAAATTTCCTCGTATAGCTCATGTGAATGGCTATTCCATAGCGGTTTCGTGGAAGTGACCCCGACAGGGTCAACCGATCCAAAACCGGGTCACATGCAACCGTCCATCATCCACCTGTCGTGCGGAAAAGCCGGGCGACTTTGTGACTAAGTTTAGGTGTCAAAGGGTCAATATAGGGAGAGTCGTTCACGAATCACTTAATGAAAATGCATTGGCATAGATGGTAGGTGGAAGCTCTCCCGTTGGGAAACGATAGGCCGAAGGGTCTTGAAATTTTAGATTATTTTTGTCACGAAGCCCCCCGTTTATCCCCCAAATGTCCAATGTTCTTTGACCTTTACTAAAAAATCTACCTACCCAACCCTAAACCTGCATAATGCTGTTCAGTGGTATATGAGAGACAAGGCTGTGTGAGTAATCTTGTGATTGGGTGCAAAAAAACAGTCCCTTTTCCTCTTGAGCGATGTGGTCTTGGTATGTTGTCCGGGGGCACCAGACGGGCCAGAATCTAGAATATGGGACCCCTCGGACCTTTCTGGAAATTTCCTCGTATAGCTTATTTGAATGGCTTTTCCATAGCAGTTTCGTGGACGTGACCCCGAAAGGGTCAACGGATCCAAAACCGGGTCACATGCAACCGTCCATCATCCACCGGTCGTGCGGAAAAGCCGGGCGACTTTGTGACTAAGTTTAGGTGTCAAAGGGTAAAAATAGGGAGAGTCGTTCACGAATCACTTAATAAAAACGCTTTGGCATAGATGGTAGGTGGAAGCTCTCCCGTTGGGAAACGATAGGCCGAAGGGTCTCGACATTTTAGATTATTTTTGTCAAGAAGCCCCCCATTTATCCCCCAAATGGCGAAAGTTCTTGGACCTTTCCTAAAAAATCTACCTACCCAACCCTAAACCTGCATAATGCTGTTCAGTGGTATATGAGAGACAAGGCTGTGTGAGTAATCTTGTGATTGGGTGCAAAAAACAATCTCTTTTCCTCTTGAGCGATGTGGTCTTGGTATGTTGTCGGGGGGCACCAGACCAGACCAGAATCTAGAATATAGGACCCCTCGGACTGTTGCATTACTACCTTAATGCATATAGATTACTATAAAGTGTGTCCACCAACTGCATATGTGTGGACTACTACTTTAATCTGCAGGTGGAAATGACCACATGTAGTTTATTGTATGGACTAGGCGTATTAAGTTGGTGGACTAACAACCTTTTGGTCGACCCGGGTGGTCACCTGACCACTTTGGCAAAAGTAGTTGGTTAGTGGACAAATAGTGCTTTGGTGGTACGGGGGGCGTGTCAGGGGGCGTCGCCCGGCAATAGAGGGACCAAACATTGAGAGGAATTGGGGTCCCAGGGTAAGCACAAACCGATCACCCCTGGACTATGCCATTGGCATGAGCCCCATTCACTTTAGTTGGGCCGTGGACAGGCTTGGCTCCACCTTGTGACAGAATGCCGAAGCGCAGCTGAGGGGCTCTTCGCTTGGCGCCTCTCCCGTCCGGACCCCCTTGAGTGGGGGGGCGTGATTTCACCCCAGGTCTGCTTGGTGCAGCGTCGGACCCCCGAAAAATCTGGGGTCTTCCCCGCGCAGCGTACGCGAAACCATTTCCACAACCCAGTTACATCAATGATGATGTGAACTGCTCGAAACACTCACGACATTCTCAGAGATAGGGCTTCAACCTGTCGACTGCCTTCTGCATCAACTTGACACTTCGTCATCATTATTTTGTCCCCTTTCGTTTTTTCAGTTACATGCGCTAGAATGAGTTTGGGTGCTGGCGCCGTGGCTAAGCTTTTCAAAGTGCCTGTCTAGAAAACAGGAGATCCTGGGTTCAAATCCCAGTGGTGCCTGTGAACTTTGTGTGAATCCTTTGTGATCTTGAGACTAGGGAAACCTAGCCGTTGCCTCTCGACATGTAGTTTTACTCATTACACAGTTTACACTGCACTGTTTCTGAAATCTTTTAGACATGCTGTATGGGTATTAATTCTCGCAAAAGTTGGATGTGTGTGCAACGTGCCGTGGGAAGAACGTTGTAACGTGCAGGGTTAGAGATATTCTCTAAACTTTGAGGAAAATACTCCGCGCCATTCCTTGAGATAGGGCTTCAACCTGTCGACTGCCTTCTGCATCAACTTGACACTTTGACATCATTGTTTTGGCCCCTTTCGTTTTTTCAGTTACATGTGCTAGAATGATTTGGGTGCTGGCGCCGTGGCTTAGCTGTTCAAAGTGCCTGTCTAGTAAACAGGAGATCCTGGGTTCGAATCCCAGCGGTGCCAAGTGTGTGGGCTCTTTGTGTACTACTACCTTGTCGTCGTAGACTGATTTTGTTCTTGATCCAGGGAATAGTTTTGGCATGCTCCTCATCCCTGATGAACAGGGACAAGAATAGCGCTCAAGGCACTGTGGCGCATTGGATAGCGCATTTGACTTCTAGATTAAGAAATGTGGGCATTCGAAGGTTGTGGGTTCGAGTCCCACCAGAGACGTGGTTAATTTAGGTTTACAGGAAACTCTTACAAAATCTTCTTGACTAGGAAAGGATATTTTAATACATGAAAAGGGTACACACATTAAATTAGCCTTAAACAATCCCTCTACATTTTTTCCTCCATTTCACCGTGAGTTTTCGCCCCTTTGTTACTTTTTAGTAGCACAAAACACTGTATTGTGTGGCAAGTTTCAGTTAAAAAAACATTTTGTCAAGTTCACAAACTGTTATTGTTGTATAAAAAACGAAGACCATGACGGTTTTGAAACAAACTGATCAATTCATCCCTGACTCTGCCCCAGTGCGGCCCTCGGTTCCCATACCCCTCCACGTCAAAGGTGACCTCTTCCACGATTACCATCTCTTTTTAATTGTTTGTTTTCCCCTTTGTTATTTGTCAGTCACAATTATCCCAAAACCTCTTACGACGATGGCGCCGTGGCTTAGCTGGTCAAAGTGCCTGTCTTGTAAACAGGAGATCCTGGGTTCAAATCCCAGCGGTGCCTGGGAGCTTTGTGTGAATCCTTTGTGATGTTGAGACTAGGGAAATCTAGCTGTTCCCTCTCGACATGTAGTTTTACTCATTACACAGTTTAAAATACACAGTTTCTGAAAACTTTTAGACTTGCTGGATGGATATTAATTCTCGCAAAAGTTGGATGTGTGTGCAACGTGCCGTGGGAAGAACGTTGTAACGTGCAGGGTAAGAGATATTCTCTAAACTTTGAGGAAAATACTCCGCGCCATTCCTTGAGATAGGGCTTCAACCTGTCGACTGCCTTCTGCATCAACTTGACACTTTGTCATCATTGTTTTGGCCCCTTTCGTTTTTTCAGTTACATGTGCTAGAATGATTTGGGTGCTGGCGCCGTGGCTTAGCTGTTCAAAGTGCCTGTCTAGTATACAGGAGATTCTGGGTTCGAATCCCAGCGGTGCCAAGTGTGTCGGCTCTTTGTGTACTACTCCCTTGTCGTTGTAGATTGATTTTGTTCTTGATCCAGGGAATAGTTTTGGCATGCTCCGCATCGCTGATGAACAGGGACAAGAATAGCGCTCAAGGCACTGTGGCGCATTGGATAGCGCATTTGACCTCTAGATTAAGAAATGTGGGCATTCAAAGGTTGTGGGTTCGAGTCCCACCAGAGACGCGGTTAATTTAGGTTTACAGGAAACTCTTACAAAATATTCTTGACTAGGGAAGGATATTTTAATACATGAAAAGGGTACACACATTAAATTAGCCTTAAACAATCCCTCTACATTTTTTCCTCCATTTCACCGTGAGTTTTCGCCCCTTTGTTACTTTTTAGTAGCATGACCTGCAGACAAGGGCGACGGCGCCGTGGCTTAGCTGGTCAAAGCGCTTGTCTTGTAAACAGGAGATCCTGGGTTCAAATCCCAGCGGTGCCTGGTAGCTTTGTGTGAATCCTTTGTGATCTTGAGATTAGGGAAACCCAGCCGTTGCCTCTCGATACGTAGTTTTACTCATTACACTGCACTGTTTCTGAAATCTTTTAGACATGCAGGATGGGTATTAATTCTCGCAAAAGTTGGATGTGTGTGCAACGTGCCCTGGGAAGAACGTTGTAACGTGCAGGGTCAGAGATATACTCTAAACTTTGAGGAAAATACACCGCGCCATTCTGTTGCTTGAGATAAGGCTTCAACCTGTCGACTGCCTTCTGCATCAACTTGACACTTTGTCATCATTGTTGTAGTGAATTCAATGAGGAACAGAATTATTTAAACACTATTCTTCATCAAATATGTAAGAATTATCATGAGCTTTGATCCCAATTATAAGAAATATTTTCTCCACCACCCTTTGTAAGGGAAACAAATATCAATCCAAATTGGGAAGAATTTAATTAATAATGATCAATTATAATTATCTGGATCAAATTCATGATTTGGGGAAATCACTTAGCATTACGAGCAGGTAGCAAGAATCGGCATGTTTAGGGACTCCGGATTATGAGCATGAACTACAAACAACATCACGTGTGAAATAAAACAGGACTTTATTATCTAGACTAGACACATACTAATCTAACATACACACACATACAGTTAAGCATTAGAAGATGGTTGAAGTTGAAGCAGAGAGAAGAACAGAGCATGGATTATGGCAGTATATGATATTCAGAAGATCAATAGCCTGAACTAAACATCAGTTTCTTCTTGTAAAGGACCTTTGTTAAAAGGATTAATGATGCCCTATGCATCCATTAATAAGACTAAGTTTGATACTTGCACGTCTTGCCCATCAAAAGAAAGAAAGTGTCCTGATGCAGTTTGTTAAGGCTCCAGTTGATCTTGGCTGAAAGTGATCAGAGAGAACCAGTTTTATGCAGAGGATCTGTATCTGGAAAGACGAGGCCGCAGCCTGGCACAAACTTATGGGTTAAAGGTGAAGTCTTCTTCTAGTCCATCCTTTGGAGATGCAGAACGCATCGAGAGAAAGAAGAGCAAGACCAAGAGAAAAGGAAGCGCGAGGAAGAGAGAGAAAGGACTCTTTTAAACTGTGAGGATGTCACATCCTACAGACGTGACTGGTCCAATCAGGAGATGGCAACTTTGGAGGGAAAGTTAACTGTTTTTGTCTTTCAGATGGTGTTTTGCATGTGAAAGCTGATTGGATGTTCACTAGAAGACTACTAAGAGTTTGATAAAACTAATAAGAAAAGAGTTACCAAAACACAAACAAACATCAACGCGAAGGACATCACAAATGTAGCTCATAGACACCAAACATGATCTGAATATCATCTTGGTTAAATGAGTTACTACAAATCTAATAATTCCAGTAGTTAAACACACATTCATGGATACGTTGGATTAATGTTAAAACAGAAATAACAACATGAACATTAATACATGGAAATGTTATAAATGAATGTGTACATTTCCATATAAATGCATTTATAATTGTAGGTCTATCCCCAAAGTGAGTAAAGAGAGTTCAGCTCCTTACATTCCAATGGGTGGTAAAATACTCTATCTTGATGAATTGGTGTGAGTTGCTATGGTCACCAGAGATCTTGTCCTGCCCTTGGTGTAAGTTGCAGATTGGGGGTTGACCCCCAAGCGACTAGCTTGCTGGTGGGGTGAGGGGTGTTGTTGTAATATTTAAGAAATTTAAGTAGTTATGCGTGTCTGATCGGTCTCAGGTACTACATAGTTTTGGCCCCTTTGTGAACTTTGTGTGAATCCTTTGTGATCTTGAGACTAGGGAAACCTAGCCGTTGCCTCTCGACATGTAGTTTTACTCATTACACAGTTTACACTGCACTGTTTCTGAAATCTTTTAGACATGCTGGATGGGTATTAATTCTCGCAAAAGTTGGATGTGTGTTCAACGTGCCCTGGGAAGAACGTTGTATCGTGCAGGATCAGAGATATACTCTAAACTTTGAGGAAAGTACACCGCGCCATTCTGTTGCTTGAGATAAGGCTTCAACCTGTCGACTGCCTTCTGCATCAACTTAAATCTTTGTCATCATTGTTTTGGCTCCTTTCGTTTTTTCAGTTACATGTGCTACAATGAGGTCGGGTGCTGGCGCCCTGGCTTAGCTGGTCAAAGAGCCTGTCTAGTAAACAGGAGATACTGGGTTCGAATCCCAGCGGTGCCTAGTGTGTGGGCTCTTTGTTTACTACTCCTTTGTCTTTGTAGACTGATTTAGATAGCTCTTTTGGATGTCTAAGATTTTTTCTATGTAGAGGTGAGGTTAACAACGTCAAGATAGTGTAAAGACATCTCGTAAAAATTGTCCCAGCTGTACCTTCTGTACTTTTCAGTTGTCGACACCGAGAACGCAGCACTTTGTGTCCAGCATTTGTTGCCTGAGACCTCAGGACACACAATAAAATACAAGGTAAATACTGTTTGCTCACTTGAATTTGGATTGTGCAAGGAGTTGGCGCGTCTGACTCCAGATCAGAAGGTTGCGTGTTCAAATTACGTCGGGGTCAAGGGTTCTTTTTTGCATGGAAGGCTTGTTAACAATACCGTGAGGCTGATCTCGCACACCCATTGCTGCTAGAAAGTCGTTTTTACCGAGATTACGTCTTAGAACCGAAGGGAGCTTTTTGTACCCACATGACTGCCCACTTTAGCTCTTTCGGATTGTGCAAGGAGTTAAAATGTAGAAGCTGCCAAGAAAGGCTGATAAACGAGATACGTGGCTATTTGTTTGACCTCCTACACAGCTGACTCGACAGAGCCTCACTGTGAAACAGCAGCTTTTTCATTTGAAAATAACCAATTGAGAAAATGGTTATTCCCATACCGGGAGTTGAACCCGGGCCGCCTGACTGAAAACCAGGAATCCTAACCGCTAGACCATATGGGACGCCTTAGCTGTCGTCTTCCGACCTGGACGTTAAGTGCACTTCAACTGTTTCCCAGCACAGAGGAAGCAAATAACCACCACACATTTGAAGTGCATCGCAGAAGATTGTCTACCTATCTGAGCAGATGCTGACAATAAACTCGCAACAAGCGGGGTGAAACCAAGAGTCCCAAAACAGCCTGGAGACAAACATGTGCAGAAGCAATCCAACAGAGGCAGATTCTTAAACTCTCTGGTTCTTGGCACAATAACGAAGGCCTGCTGTGCAGGAGCCTTCCAAAATTACATTAAACTCACGGTGGTTTCACTCTGCGGAAATCTTTTTCATTAAAGGCGGAAGATTTCTACGTAGATCAAGAGAAACTCGAGCTACACCCACCAGCTCTCGGCCTAGTGTGCTTCCTATGTCGTACCGCAATGTTCAAGGGGCTAATATTTGGTTGAGGCTCCTCCATGATCATTCCCTCTGGGAGGGGCCAAAGAGACACAGTGCTCTTCCATCAACAAATTACTGCAAAAGCCAACTCGTAAGAGATTTTCCTGAAGCTAGCATCCTGCCGACCACAGGTACTAGGATCTGGATCTGCCAAGAAATAAAATACAAATCTTCACTCTCCGACAACTCCAGCTGAATCAGAACAATGGGACTGTTTAGCATGTTGAAACATGGTTTATAAGCTCTTCTATGATGGATAAAAGCATTTGCCAAATGAAAAAATGGAAATGGATAGGGTACGGCGTCCTTCTTCCTCTATTGAATTTCTTTTTACCAACAAGTTAAAGTGTGATGATGTGGTTAGAATTCCACCGAGGTCCAGAGAAGGATTAAGAAAGTCTGCACAACACTCTAAATGAGTCAAGCTTGCAGCCTTCTTCCTGCACACATCCAAAATCAAATAAATTAATCTTTTCTAATGGGAATGCTATGAGATATCGGTTGAAGTTCGGCGCAACAACATTTCCGCAATTGCAAGCCAGTCCGCGTTAGTATAGTGGACAGTATCTCCGCCTGTCACGCGAAGACCGGGGTTCGATTCCCTGACGGGGAGCTTGAGTGTCTTTATGGGTCATCTCTGTCAACGTTTTGCTTTGTCAGCCTTTATGTGCAGCAAGGTATGCCCGGCCAGCCCTGTCAATATAGCATGAGACTCTTAATGTCAGGGTCGGTAGAGGATGAGATACAGCGTCGTGTGCTCGAGCCCCACGTTGGACTTGCAAGTGACTTGTGTTTGTGGTGACTTTCACCTAGGCTTCGGGTTCCCAGGCTTAGTGACCGAACAGTCAGGCAGGTTCTTGGAAAAATACAGAACACTTGACGACTTAACCGTTATTCTGCAGATAGTGTAAAGACATCTCGTAAAAATTGTTCCAGCTGTACCTTCTGTACTTTTCAGTTGTCGGCACCGAGAACGCAGCACTTTGTGTCAAGCATTTGTTGCCTGAGACCTCAGGACACACAATAAAATACAAGGTAAATACTGTTTGCTCACTTGAATTTGGATTGTGCAGGGAGTTGGCGCGTCTGACTCCAGATCAGAAGGTTGTGTGTTCAAATTACGTCGGGGTCAAGGGTTCTTTCTGCGTGGAAGGCTTGTTAACAATACCGTGAGGCTGATCTCGCACACCCATTGCTGCTAGGAAGTCGTTTTTACCGAGATTACGTTTTAGAACCGAAGGGAGCTTTTTGTACCCACATGACTGCCCACTTTAGCTCTTTTGGATTGTGCAAGGATTTAAAATGTAGAAGCTGCCAAGAAAGCCTGATAAACGAGATACGTGGCTATTTGTTTGACCTCCTACACAGCTGACTCGACAGAGCCTTACTGTGAAACAGCAGCTTTTTCATTTGAAAATAACCAATTGAGAAATTGGTAATTCCCATACCGGAAGTTGAACCCTGGCCGCCTGAGTGAAAACCAGGAATCCTAACCGCTAGACCATATGGGACGCCTAAGCTATCATCTTCCGACCTGGACGTTAAGTGCACTTCAACTGTTTCCCAGCACAGAGGAAGCAAATAACCACAACACATTTGAAGTGCATCGCAGAAGATTGTCTACCTATCTGAGCAGGTGCTGACAATAAACTCGCAACAAGCGTGGTGAAACCAAGAGTCCCAAAACAGCTAGGAGACAACGATGTGCAGAAGCAATCCAACAGAGGCAGATTCTTAAACTCTCTGGTTCTTGGCACAATAACGAAGGCCTGCTGTGAACGGAGCCTTCCAAAATTACATTAAACTCACGGTGGTTCCACTCTGCGGAAATCTTTTTCATTAAAGGCGGAAGATTTCTGCGTAGATCAAGAGAAATTCGAGCTACACCCACCAGCTCTCGGCCCAGTGTGCTTCCTATGTCGTACCGCAATGTTCAAGGGGCTAATATTTGGTTGAGGCTCCTCCATTATCATTCCCTCTGGGAGGGGCCAAAGAGACACAGTGCTCTTCCATCAACAAATTACTGCAAAAGCCAACTCTGAAGAGATTTTCCTGAAGCTAGCATCCTGCCGACCACTTTGACGGAACAGTCAGACAGCTTCTTGGAAAAATACAGAGCACTTGTCGACTCAACCGTTATGCTGCAAAAGCGGCTCTCGGAAAACAGGAGCTATATTTTTGTGCGGCGACGTTCGTTGTTATGAATTTCCAAACCTCTGCTGTTTCTTTCCAAGTCAAACCGTTGATCTGTCCGAGAAAAACAAATTTAACGTCCACATCAGCCGCCGTCTCTCGATGGCTTTCGTGCAATGTCCGTCTGTGTGGCGCCATCGTTGGCAATTCCCCATCGAAAGGCCTCGTGGCGCAACGGCAGCCCGTCTGACTCCAGATCAGAAGGTTGCGTGTTCAAATCAGAAGGTTGCGTGTTTGACCTCCTACACAGCTGACTCGACAGAGCATCACTGTGAAACAGCAGCTTTTTTATTTGAAAATAACCAGTTGAGAAAATGGTAATTCCCATACCGGGAGTTGAACCCGGGCCGCCTGGGTGAAAACCAATGGGTTTTCTGAAATGGGCTTGACTTACCCCGCAGTCGCGGGTTTGACATACCTCGCTTTCTGAAACCAAAAACCCTGAGTATTCCGTTCGGGGTTTACTTACTCCCGCGATGAAATTGTGGGAAACATAGCTCTATGCTATGGGTAAATTCGTTTCTGCTGTACGTTTACATCAAAGATATGTAATTTGCACTAAAGTCCAACGCGTTAAACGGCGCGTTTCCTGGTGTTGTAAGCTCGTTTAAAGGTGGCATGGCGCACATCTTAGAAATACAGTGGCCGAATAAGGCCTATTTCGAACCTGTGCCTGTGGTAGCGTGGCCGAGCGGTCTAAGCTACAATTGTTTCCAGGCCGTCCGTCATAAACAGCGTCGCTGGGTTATCGGTAGCCTGCCGTGATCGTATAGTGGTGAGTACTCTGCGTTGTGGCCGCAGCAACCCCGGTTCGAATCCGGGTCACGGCAGACCTTCCATTATTAACGGACAAACGCAAGCCTTTTTGTCTCTTTTTGGCGTGGTTGCTACGTCGGATGACGCGCAGGCAACTCGTCCAACTTTGCAGCCCACATTAAGTCTGGAATTAGCTGTTTCAGTCGTGCTTGGTGAGGAATGAAACTGCAGGCAGAATGACTTCCATTGACAGGATTGAACCCTCCTGCTCAGAAAAGGCCCGCAGAACTCTTAAAGCGAGAACCTTATGAGCTTCTGACTGTCGACGAAGCTTTGCAGGAAACTCCAATAAAAGAGATGTTGAAAAAGGACCCTAAATGGGCTACGACGGCAGTTTTTAAGGCACATGTGACTTCCCCATCAACCTGCCATTCCACAGAACATCATTCGCTGGTTCAGCTGTAGTTGATGAGGAATATACAGTAAGAGCATAAGGGGTTACAGTTACCTACAGCTAGGTGCAGCTCCAGACATAGGATTGAACAGCCCCGCGTTTTAAACCTACGCAGCAATCTTGACTCACAGGTCCTTACATGCCACCGACTGTCAGAGTAGATTCGCAGCAACCCGTTATAAAAAGCAATGCCGTAAAACGTGGCCTTTCGATGTAGTGTGACTGAGCGGTCAAAGACGCCGGATTTAGGCTCCAGTCTCTTAGGAGGCGTGGGTTCAAGTCAGAGTAGACTCGCAGCAACCCGTTGTTATAAACAATGCCGTCAGACGTGGCCTTTCGAGGTAGTGTGACTGAGTTGTCTGAGACGCTGGATTTGGGATCCAGTCTCTTTGGAGGCCAGGCTTCAAGTGCCAGTGGAGTGTTTAACCACAGAGGATGCTCTCAAGCCGCATTCTGGGATGAGCTGCGTGGGCAGTTTTGCATCGTTCTTTCACTTTTTCATCTTCCATCTACCTCGCTAGCCGGATTGAAGTGTGCTTGATGAAGGATGAAGCTGGAGTGTCCAACCCCAGATATAGGACTTGACCACCGTTTCAAGACGGCACACCAAAATTTTAAGAGCTAATCTAGGCATTGAGGAGCACGAGCCCGGATAGCTCAGTCGGTAGAGCATCAGACTTTTAATCTGAGGGTCCAGGGTTCAAGTCCCTGTTCGGGTGTTGATTGGCAGCTTGAAGGTCCTGTATCCTGCTCTAGGTGTCCTAGCTGTGGAGAAAAATGTGAGTCATTAACTTGGTCTTGCTTATGCCCCTTGGTCATTGGACTGCAAGCAGGAGTCTTGCGAATGCACCAGAAATGTGTTAAAACCTCGGCAAAAGCTACAATTGTTTCCAGGCCGTCCGTCATAAACAGCGTCGCTGGGTTATCGGTAGCCTGCCGTGATCGTATAGTGGTGAGTACTCTGCGTTGTGGCCGCAGCAACTCCGGTTCGAATCCGGGTCACGGCAGACCTTTCATTATTAACGGACAAACGCAAGCCTTTTTGTCTCTTTTTGGCGTGGTTGCTACGTCGGATGACGCGCAGGCAACTCGTCCAACTTTGCAGCCCACATTAAGTCCGACGGGCTGGCGCAATCTGGCCTGTTGTAGTCGTGGCCGAGAGGTTAAGGCGATGGTCTCGAAATCCATTGGGGTTTCCCCGCGCAGGTTCAAACCCTGCCGACTACGGCTGCTTTGCTCTCCGGGTTTAGCGTTTGCTTTGTTGTACAAACCATTTCAAAGGCTGCTTAAGTGATTTCGCTCGCGATGAAATTGTGGGAAACATAGCTCTATGCTATGGGTAAATTCGTTTCTGCTGTACGTTTACATCAAAGATATGTAATTTGCACTAAAGTCCAACGCGTTAAACGGCGCGTTTCCTGGTGTTGTAAGCTCGTTTAAAGGTGGCATGGCGCACATCTTAGAAATAAAGTGGCCGAATAAGGCCTATTTCGAACCTGTGCCTGTGGTAGCGTGGCCGAGCGGTCTAAGGCGCTGGATTAAGGCTCCAGTCTCTTCGGAGGCGTGGGTTCAAATCCCACCGCTGCCAGCTGTGGCTCGAAAGTGACTGAGGTTTGCACTCGACCATAAAGGGCTGTTTTTAGCTGCCATCTGACCCGAATTAGCTGTTTCAGTCGTGCTTGGTGAGGAATGAAACTGCAGGCAGAATGACTTCCATTGACAGGATTGAAGCCTCCTGCTCAGAAAAGGCCCGCAGAACTCTTAAAGCGAGAACCTTATGAGCTTCTGACTGTCGACGAAGCTTTGCAGGAAACTCCAATAAAAGAGATGTTGAAAAAGGACCCTAAATGGGCTACGACGGCAGTTTTTAAGGCACATGTGACTTCCCCATCAACCTGCCATTCCACAGAACAACATTCGCTGGTTCAGCTGTAGTTGATGAGGAATATACAGTAAGAGCATAAGGGGTTACAGTTACCTACAGCTAGGTGCAGCTCCAGACATAGGAGTGAACAGCCCCGCGTTTTAAACCTACGCAGCAATCTTGACTCACAGGTCCTTACATGCCACCGACTGTCAGAGTAGATTCGCAGCAACCCGTTATAAAAAGCAATGCCGTAAGACGTGGCCTTTCGATGTAGTGTGACTGAGCGGTCAAAGACGCCGGATTTAGGCTCCAGTCTCTTAGGAGGCGTGGGTTCAAGTCAGAGTAGACTCGCAGCAACCCGTTGTTATAAACAATGCCGTCAGACGTGGCCTTTCGAGGTAGTGTGACTGAGTTGTCTGAGACGCTGGATTTGGGATCCAGTCTCTTTGGAGGCCAGGCTTCAAGTGCCAGTGGAGTGTTTAACCACAGAGGATGCTCTCAAGCCGCATTCTGGGATGAGCTGCGTGGGCAGTTTTGCATCGTTCTTTCACTTTTTCATCTTCCATCTACCTCGCTAGCCGGATTGAAGTGTGCTTGATGAAGGATGAAGCTGGAGTGTCCAACCCCAGATATAGGACTTGACCACCGTTTCAAGACGGCACACCAAACTTTTAAGAGCTAATCTAGGCATTGAGGAGCACGAGCCCGGATAGCTCAGTCGGTAGAGCATCAGACTTTTAATCTGAGGGTCTAGGGTTCAAGTCCCTGTTTGGGTGTTGATTGGCAGCTTGGAGGTCCTGTGTCCTGCTCTAGGTGTCCGAGCTGTGGTGAAAAATGTGAGTCATTAACTTGGTCTTGCTTATGCCCCTTGGTCATTGGACTGCAAGCAGGAGTCTTGCGAATGCACCAGAAATGTGTTAAAACCTCGGCAAAAGCTACAATTGTTTCCAGGCCGTCCGTCATAAACAGCGTCGCTGGGTTATCGGTAGCCTGCCGTGATCGTATAGTGGTGAGTACTCTGCGTTGTGGCCGCAGCAACTCCGGTTCGAATCCGGGTCACGGCAGACCTTCCATTATTAACGGACAAACGCAAGCCTTTTTGTCTCTTTTTGGCGTGGTTGCTACGTCGGATGACGCGCAGGCAACTCGTCCAACTTTGCAGCCCACATTAAGTCCGACGGGCTGGCGCAATCTGGCCTGTTGTAGTCGTGGCCGAGAGGTTAAGGCGATGGTCTCGAAATCCATTGGGGTTTCCCCGCGCAGGTTCAAACCCTGCCGACTACGGCTGCTTTGCTCTCCGGGTTTAGCGTTTGCTTTGTTGTACAAACCATTTCAAAGGCTGCTTAAGTGATTTCGCTCGCGATGAAATTGTGCGAAACATAGCTCTATGCTATGGGTAAATTCGTTTCTGCTGTACGTTTACATCAAAGATATGTAATTTGCACTAAAGTCCAACGCGTTAAACGGCGCGTTTCCTGGTGTTGTAAGCTCGTTTAAAGGTGGCATGGCGCACATCTTAGAAATAAAGTGGCCGAATAAGGCCTATTTCGAACCTGTGCCTGTGGTAGCGTGGCCGAGCGGTCTAAGGCGCTGGATTAAGGCTCCAGTCTCTTCGGAGGCGTAGGTTCAAATCCCACCGCTGCCAGCTGTGGCTCGAAAGTGACTGAGGTTTGCACTCGACCATAAAGGGCTGTTTTTAGCTGCCATCTGACCCGAATTAGCTGTTTCAGTCGTGCTTGGTGAGGAATGAAACTGCAGGCAGAATGACTTCCATTGACAGGATTGAACCCTCCTGCTCAGAAAAGGCCCGCAGAACTCTTAAAGCGAGAACCTTATGAGCTTCTGACTGTCGACGAAGCTTTGCAGGAAACTCCAATAAAAGAGATGTTGAAAAAGGACCCTAAATGGGCTACGACGGCAGTTTTTAAGGCACATGTGACTTCCCCATCAACCTGCCATTCCACAGAACAACATTCGCTGGTTCAGCTGTACTTGATGAGGAATATACAGTGAGAGCATAAGGGGTTACAGTTACCTACAGCTAGGTGCAGCTCCAGACATAGGATTGAACAGCCCCGCGTTTTAAACCTACGCAGCAATCTTGACTCACAGGTCCTTACATGCCACCGACTGTCAGAGTAGATTCGCAGCAACCCGTTATAAAAAGCAATGCCGTAAGACGTGGCCTTTCGATGTAGTGTGACTGAGCGGTCAAAGACGCCGGATTTAGGCTCCAGTCTCTTAGGAGGCGTGGGTTCAAGTCAGAGTAGACTCGCAGCAACCCGTTGTTATAAACAATGCCGTCAGACGTGGCCTTTCGAGGTAGTGTGACTGAGTTGTCTGAGACGCTGGATTTGGGATCCAGTCTCTTTGGAGGCCAGGCTTCAAGTGCCAGTGGAGTGTTTAACCACAGAGGATGCTCTCAAGCCGCATTCTGGGATGAGCTGCGTGGGCAGTTTTGCATCGTTCTTTCACTTTTTCATCTTCCATCTACCTCGCTAGCCGGATTGAAGTGTGCTTGATGAAGGATGAAGCTGGAGTGTCCAACCCCAGATATAGGACTTGACCACCGTTTCAAGACGGCACACCAAACTTTTAAGAGCTAATCTAGGCATTGAGGAGCACGAGCCCGGATAGCTCAGTCGGTAGAGCATCAGACTTTTAATCTGAGGGTCTAGGGTTCAAGTCCCTGTTTGGGTGTTGATTGGCAGCTTGGAGGTCCTGTGTCCTGCTCTAGGTGTCCGAGCTGTGGTGAAAAATGTGAGTCATTAACTTGGTCTTGCTTATGCCCCTTGGTCATTGGACTGCAAGCAGGAGTCTTGCGAATGCACCAGAAATGTGTTAAAACCTCGGCAAAAGCTACAATTGTTTCCAGGCCGTCCGTCATAAACAGCGTCGCTGGGTTATCGGTAGCCTGCCGTGATCGTATAGTGGTGAGTACTCTGCGTTGTGGCCGCAGCAACTCCGGTTCGAATCCGGGTCACGGCAGACCTTCCATTATTAACGGACAAACGCAAGCCTTTTTGTCTCTTTTTGGCGTGGTTGCTACGTCGGATGACGCGCAGGCAACTCGTCCAACTTTGCAGCCCACATTAAGTCCGACGGGCTGGCGCAATCTGGCCTGTTGTAGTCGTGGCCGAGAGGTTAAGGCGATGGTCTCGAAATCCATTGGGGTTTCCCCGCGCAGGTTCAAACCCTGCCGACTACGGCTGCTTTGCTCTCCGGGTTTAGCGTTTGCTTTGTTGTACAAACCATTTCAAAGGCTGCTTAAGTGATTTCGCTCGCGATGAAATTGTGGGAAACATAGCTCTATGCTATGGGTAAATTCGTTTCTGCTGTACGTTTACATCAAAGATATGTAATTTGCACTAAAGTCCAACGCGTTAAACGGCGCGTTTCCTGGTGTTGTAAGCTCGTTTAAAGGTGGCATGGCGCACATCTTAGAAATAAAGTGGCCGAATAAGGCCTATTTCGAACCTGTGCCTGTGGTAGCGTGGCCGAGCGGTCTAAGGCGCTGGATTAAGGCTCCAGTCTCTTCGGAGGCGTGGGTTCAAATCCCACCGCTGCCAGCTGTGGCTCGAAAGTGACTGAGGTTTGCACTCGACCATAAAGGGCTGTTTTTAGCTGCCATCTGACCCGAATTAGCTGTTTCAGTCGTGCTTGGTGAGGAATGAAACTGCAGGCAGAATGACTTCCATTGACAGGATTGAAGCCTCCTGCTCAGAAAAGGCCCGCAGAACTCTTAAAGCGAGAACCTTATGAGCTTCTGACTGTCGACGAAGCTTTGCAGGAAACTCCAATAAAAGAGATGTTGAAAAAGGACCCTAAATGGGCTACGACGGCAGTTTTTAAGGCACATGTGACTTCCCCATCAACCTGCCATTCCACAGAACAACATTCGCTGGTTCAGCTGTAGTTGATGAGGAATATACAGTAAGAGCATAAGGGGTTACAGTTACCTACAGCTAGGTGCAGCTCCAGACATAGGATTGAACAGCCCCGCGTTTTAAACCTACGCAGCAATCTTGACTCACAGGTCCTTACATGCCACCGACTGTCAGAGTAGATTCGCAGCAACCCGTTATAAAAAGCAATGCCGTAAGACGTGGCCTTTCGATGTAGTGTGACTGAGCGGTCAAAGACGCCGGATTTAGGCTCCAGTCTCTTAGGAGGCGTGGGTTCAAGTCAGAGTAGACTCGCAGCAACCCGTTGTTATAAACAATGCCGTCAGACGTGGCCTTTCGAGGTAGTGTGACTGAGTTGTCTGAGACGCTGGATTTGGGATCCAGTCTCTTTGGAGGCCAGGCTTCAAGTGCCAGTGGAGTGTTTAACCACAGAGGATGCTCTCAAGCCGCATTCTGGGATGAGCTGCGTGGGCAGTTTTGCATCGTTCTTTCACTTTTTCATCTTCCATCTACCTCGCTAGCCGGATTGAAGTGTGCTTGATGAAGGATGAAGCTGGAGTGTCCAACCCCAGATATAGGACTTGACCACCGTTTCAAGACGGCACACCAAACTTTTAAGAGCTAATCTAGGCATTGAGGAGCACGAGCCCGGATAGCTCAGTCGGTAGAGCATCAGACTTTTAATCTGAGGGTCTAGGGTTCAAGTCCCTGTTTGGGTGTTGATTGGCAGCTTGGAGGTCCTGTGTCCTGCTCTAGGTGTCCGAGCTGTGGTGAAAAATGTGAGTCATTAACTTGGTCTTGCTTATGCCCCTTGGTCATTGGACTGCAAGCAGGAGTCTTGCGAATGCACCAGAAATGTGTTAAAACCTCGGCAAAAGCTACAATTGTTTCCAGGCCGTCCGTCATAAACAGCGTCGCTGGGTTATCGGTAGCCTGCCGTGATCGTATAGTGGTGAGTACTCTGCGTTGTGGCCGCAGCAACTCCGGTTCGAATCCGGGTCACGGCAGACCTTCCATTATTAACGGACAAACGCAAGCCTTTTTGTCTCTTTTTGGCGTGGTTGCTACGTCGGATGACGCGCAGGCAACTCGTCCAACTTTGCAGCCCACATTAAGTCCGACGGGCTGGCGCAATCTGGCCTGTTGTAGTCGTGGCCGAGAGGTTAAGGCGATGGTCTCGAAATCCATTGGGGTTTCCCCGCGCAGGTTCAAACCCTGCCGACTACGGCTGCTTTGCTCTCCGGGTTTAGCGTTTGCTTTGTTGTACAAACCATTTCAAAGGCTGCTTAAGTGATTTCGCTCGCGATGAAATTGTGCGAAACATAGCTCTATGCTATGGGTAAATTCGTTTCTGCTGTACGTTTACATCAAAGATATGTAATTTGCACTAAAGTCCAACGCGTTAAACGGCGCGTTTCCTGGTGTTGTAAGCTCGTTTAAAGGTGGCATGGCGCACATCTTAGAAATAAAGTGGCCGAATAAGGCCTATTTCGAACCTGTGCCTGTGGTAGCGTGGCCGAGCGGTCTAAGGCGCTGGATTAAGGCTCCAGTCTCTTCGGAGGCGTAGGTTCAAATCCCACCGCTGCCAGCTGTGGCTCGAAAGTGACTGAGGTTTGCACTCGACCATAAAGGGCTGTTTTTAGCTGCCATCTGACCCGAATTAGCTGTTTCAGTCGTGCTTGGTGAGGAATGAAACTGCAGGCAGAATGACTTCCATTGACAGGATTGAACCCTCCTGCTCAGAAAAGGCCCGCAGAACTCTTAAAGCGAGAACCTTATGAGCTTCTGACTGTCGACGAAGCTTTGCAGGAAACTCCAATAAAAGAGATGTTGAAAAAGGACCCTAAATGGGCTACGACGGCAGTTTTTAAGGCACATGTGACTTCCCCATCAACCTGCCATTCCACAGAACAACATTCGCTGGTTCAGCTGTACTTGATGAGGAATATACAGTGAGAGCATAAGGGGTTACAGTTACCTACAGCTAGGTGCAGCTCCAGACATAGGATTGAACAGCCCCGCGTTTTAAACCTACGCAGCAATCTTGACTCACAGGTCCTTACATGCCACCGACTGTCAGAGTAGATTCGCAGCAACCCGTTATAAAAAGCAATGCCGTAAGACGTGGCCTTTCGATGTAGTGTGACTGAGCGGTCAAAGACGCCGGATTTAGGCTCCAGTCTCTTTGGAGGCGTGGGTTCAAGTCAGAGTAGACTCGCAGCAACCCGTTGTTATAAACAATGCCGTCAGACGTGGCCTTTCGAGGTAGTGTGACTGAGTTGTCTGAGACGCTGGATTTGGGATCCAGTCTCTTTGGAGGCCAGGCTTCAAGTGCCAGTAGAGTGTTTAACCACAGAGGATGCTCTCAAGCCGCATTCTGGGATGAGCTGCGTGGGCAGTTTTGCATCGTTCTTTCACTTTTTCATCTTCCATCTACCTCGCTAGCCGGATTGAAGTGTGCTTCATGAAGGATGAAGCTGGAGTGTCCAACCCCAGATATAGGACTTGACCACCGTTTCAAGACGGCACACCAAAATTTTAAGAGCTAATCTAGGCATTGAGGAGCACGAGCCCGGATAGCTCAGTCGGTAGAGCATCAGACTTTTAATCTGAGGGTCCAGGGTTCAAGTCCCTGTTCGGGTGTTGATTGGCAGCTTGAAGGTCCTGTATCCTGCTCTAGGTGTCCTAGCTGTGGTGAAAAATGTGAGTCATTAACTTGGTCTTGCTTATGCCCCTTGGTCATTGGACTGCAAGCAGGAGTCTTGCGAATGCACCAGAAATGTGTTAAAACCTCGGCAAAAGCTACAATTGTTTCCAGGCCGTCCGTCATAAACAGCGTCGCTGGGTTATCGGTAGCCTGCCGTGATCGTATAGTGGTGAGTACTCTGCGTTGTGGCCGCAGCAACTCCGGTTCGAATCCGGGTCACGGCAGACCTTCCATTATTAACGGACAAACGCAAGCCTTTTTGTCTCTTTTTGGCGTGGTTGCTACGTCGGATGACGCGCAGGCAACTCGTCCAACTTTGCAGCCCACATTAAGTCCGACGGGCTGGCGCAATCTGGCCTGTTGTAGTCGTGGCCGAGAGGTTAAGGCGATGGTCTCGAAATCCATTGGGGTTTCCCCGCGCAGGTTCAAACCCTGCCGACTACGGCTGCTTTGCTCTCCGGGTTTAGCGTTTGCTTTGTTGTACAAACCATTTCAAAGGCTGCTTAAGTGATTTCGCTCGCGATGAAATTGTGGGAAACATAGCTCTATGCTATGGGTAAATTCGTTTCTGCTGTACGTTTACATCAAAGATATGTAATTTGCACTAAAGTCCAACGCGTTAAACGGCGCGTTTCCTGGTGTTGTAAGCTAGTTTAAAGGTGGCATGGCGCACATCTTAGAAATAAAGTGGCCGAATAAGGCCTATTTCGAACCTGTGCCTGTGGTAGCGTGGCCGAGCGGTCTAAGGCGCTGGATTAAGGCTCCAGTCTCTTCGGAGGCGTGGGTTCAAATCCCACCGCTGCCAGCTGTGGCTCGAAAGTGACTGAGGTTTGCACTCGACCATAAAGGGCTGTTTTTAGCTGCCATCTGACCCGAATTAGCTGTTTCAGTCGTGCTTGGTGAGGAATGAAACTGCAGGCAGAATGACTTCCATTGACAGGATTGAACCCTCCTGCTCAGAAAAGGCCCGCAGAACTCTTAAAGCGAGAACCTTATGAGCTTCTGACTGTCGACGAAGCTTTGCAGGAAACTCCAATAAAAGAGATGTTGAAAAAGGACCCTAAATGGGCTACGACGGCAGTTTTTAAGGCACATGTGACTTCCCCATCAACCTGCCATTCCACAGAACAACATTCGCTGGTTCAGCTGTACTTGATGAGGAATATACAGTAAGAGCATAAGGGGTTACAGTTACCTACAGCTAGGTGCAGCTCCAGACATAGGATTGAACAGCCCCGCGTTTTAAACCTACGCAGCAATCTTGACTCACAGGTCCTTACATGCCACCGACTGTCAGAGTAGATTCGCAGCAACCCGTTATAAAAAGCAATGCCGTAAGACGTGGCCTTTCGATGTAGTGTGACTGAGCGGTCAAAGACGCCGGAATTAGGCTCCAGTCTCTTCGGAGGCGTGGGTTCAAGTCAGAGTAGACTCGCAGCAACCCGTTGTTATAACAATGCCGTCAGACGTGGCCTTTCGAGGTAGTGTGACTGAGTTGTCTGAGATGCTGGATTTGGGATCCAGTCTCTTTGGAGGCCAGGCTTCAAGTCCCACTGCTGCCAGTAGAGTGTTTAACCACAGAGGTTGCTCTCAAGCCGCATTCTGGGATTAGCTGCGTGGGCAGTTTTGCATCGTTCTTTCACTTTTTCATCTTCCATCTACCTCGCTAGCCGGATTGAAGTGTGCTTCATGAAGGATGAAGCTGGAGTGTCCAACCCCAGATATAGGACTTGACCACCGTTTCAAGACGGCACACCAAAATTTTAAGAGCTAATCTAGGCATTGAGGAGCACGAGCCCGGATAGCTCAGTCGGTAGAGCATCAGACTTTTAATCTGAGGGTCCAGGGTTCAAGTCCCTGTTCGGGTGTTGATTGGCAGCTTGAAGGTCATGTATCCTGCTCTAGGTGTCCTAGCTGTGGTGAAAAATGTGAGTCATTAACTTGGTCTTGCTTATGCCCCTTGGTCATTGGACTGCAAGCAGGAGTCTTGCGAATGCACCAGAAATGTGTTAAAACCTCGGCAAAAGCTACAATTGTTTCCAGGCCGTCCGTCATAAACAGCGTCGCTGGGTTATCGGTAGCCTGCCGTGATCGTATAGTGGTGAGTACTCTGCGTTGTGGCCGCAGCAACCCCGGTTCGAATCCGGGTCACGGCAGACCTTCCATTATTAACGGACAAACGCAAGCCTTTTTGTCTCTTTTTGGCGTGGTTGCTACGTCGGATGACGCGCAGGCAACTCGTCCAACTTTGCAGCCCACATTAAGTCCGACGGGCTGGCGCAATCTGGCCTGTTGTAGTCGTGGCCGAGAGGTTAAGGCGATGGTCTCGAAATCCATTGGGGTTTCCCCGCGCAGGTTCAAACCCTGCCGACTACGGCTGCTTTGCTCTCCGGGTTTAGCGTTTGCTTTGTTGTACAAACCATTTCAAAGGCTGCTTAAGTGATTTCGCTCGCGATGAAATTGTGGGAAACATAGCTCTATGCTATGTGTAAATTCGTTTCTGCTGTACGTTTACATCAAAGATATGTAATTTGCACTAAAGTCCAACGCGTTAAACGGCGCGTTTCCTGGTGTTGTAAGCTCGTTTAAAGGTGGCATGGCGCACATCTTAGAAATAAAGTGGCCGAATAAGGCCTATTTCGAACCTGTGCCTGTGGTAGCGTGGCCGAGCGGTCTAAGGCGCTGGATTAAGGCTCCAGTCTCTTCGGAGGCGTGGGTTCAAATCCCACCGCTGCCAGCTGTGGCTCGAAAGTGACTGAGGTTTGCACTCGACCATAAAGGGCTGTTTTTAGCTGCCATCTGACCCGAATTAGCTGTTTCAGTCGTGCTTGGTGAGGAATGAAACTGCAGGCAGAATGACTTCTATTGACAGGATTGAACCCTCCTGCTCAGAAAAGGCCCGCAGAACTCTTAAAGCGAGAACCTTATGAGCTTCTGACTGTCGACGAAGCTTTGCAGGAAACTCCAATAAAAGAGATGTTGAAAAAGGACCCTAAATGGGCTACGACGGCAGTTTTTAAGGCACATGTGACTTCCCCATCAACCTGCCATTCCACAGAACAACATTCGCTGGTTCAGCTGTACTTGATGAGGAATATACAGTAAGAGCATAAGGGGTTACAGTTACCTACAGCTAGGTGCAGCTCCAGACATAGGATTGAACAGCCCCGCGTTTTAAACCTACGCAGCAATCTTGACTCACAGGTCCTTACATGCCACCGACTGTCAGAGTAGATTCGCAGCAACCCGTTATAAAAAGCAATGCCGTAAGACGTGGCCTTTCGATGTAGTGTGACTGAGCGGTCAAAGACGCCGGATTTAGGCTCCAGTCTCTTTGGAGGCGTGGGTTCAAGTCAGAGTAGACTCGCAGCAACCCGTTGTTATAAACAATGCCGTCAGACGTGGCCTTTCGAGGTAGTGTGACTGAGTTGTCTGAGACGCTGGATTTGGGATCCAGTCTCTTTGGAGGCCAGGCTTCATGTGCCAGTAGAGTGTTTAACCACAGAGGATGCTCTCAAGCCGCATTCTGGGATGAGCTGCGTGGGCAGTTTTGCGTCGTTCTTTCACTTTTTAATCTTCCATCTACCTCGCTAGCCGGATTGAAGTGTGCTTCATGAAGGATGAAGCTGGAGTGTCCAACCCCAGATATAGGACTTGACCACCGTTTCAAGACGGCACACCAAACTTTTAAGAGCTAATCTAGGCATTGAGGAGCACGAGCCCGGATAGCTCAGTCGGTAGAGCATCAGACTTTTAATCTGAGGGTCTAGGGTTCAAGTCCCTGTTTGGGTGTTGATTGGCAGCTTGGAGGTCCTGTGTCCTGCTCTAGGTGTCCGAGCTGTGGTGAAAAATGTGAGTCATTAACTTGGTCTTGCTTATGCCCCTTGGTCATTGGACTGCAAGCAGGAGTCTTGCGAATGCACCAGAAATGTGTTAAAACCTCGGCAAAAGCTACAATTGTTTCCAGGCCGTCCGTCATAAACAGCGTCGCTGGGTTATCGGTAGCCTGCCGTGATCGTATAGTGGTGAGTACACTGCGTTGTGGCCGCAGCAACTCCGGTTCGAATCCGGGTCACGGCAGACCTTCCATTATTAACGGACAAACGCAAGCCTTTTTGTCTCTTTTTGGCGTGGTTGCTACGTCGGATGACGCGCAGGCAACTCGTCCAACTTTGCAGCCCACATTATGTCTGGAATTAGCTGTTTAAGTCGTGCTTGGGGAGGAATGAAACTGCAGGCAGAATGACTTCCATTGACAGGATTGAACCCTCCTGCTCAGAAAAGGCCCGCAGAACTCTTAAAGCGAGGACCTTATGAGCTTATGACTGTCGACGAAGCTTTGCAGGAAACTCCAATAAAAGAGATGTTGAAAAAGGACCCTAAATGGGCTACTACGGCGGTTTTTAAGGCACATGTGACTTCCCCATCAACCTGCCATTCCACAGAACAACATTCGCTGGTTCAGCTGTAGTTGATGAGGAATATACAGTAAGAGCATAAGGGGTTACAGTTACCTACAGCTAGGTGCAGCTCCAGACATAGGATTGAACAGCCCCGCGTTTTAAACCTACGCAGCAATCTTGACTCACAGGTCCTTACATGCCACCGACTGTCAGAGTAGATTCGCAGCAACCCGTTATAAAAAGCAATGCCGTAAGACGTGGCCTTTCGATGTAGTGTGACTGAGCGGTCAAAGACGCCGGATTTAGGCTCCAGTCTCTTAGGAGGCGTGGGTTCAAGTCAGAGTAGACTCGCAGCAACCCGTTGTTATAAACAATGCCGTCAGACGTGGCCTTTCGAGGTAGTGTGACTGAGTTGTCTGAGACGCTGGATTTGGGATCCAGTCTCTTTGGAGGCCAGGCTTCAAGTGCCAGTGGAGTGTTTAACCACAGAGGATGCTCTCAAGCCGCATTCTGGGATGAGCTGCGTGGGCAGTTTTGCATCGTTCTTTCACTTTTTCATCTTCCATCTACCTCGCTAGCCGGATTGAAGTGTGCTCGATGAAGGATGAAGCTGGAGTGTCCAACCCCAGATATAGGACTTGACCACCGTTTCAAGACGGCACACCAAACTTTTAAGAGCTAATCTAGGCATTGAGGAGCACGAGCCCGGATAGCTCAGTCGGTAGAGCATCAGACTTTTAATCTGAGGGTCTAGGGTTCAAGTCCCTGTTTGGGTGTTGATTGGCAGCTTGGAGGTCCTGTGTCCTGCTCTAGGTGTCCGAGCTGTGGTGAAAAATGTGAGTCATTAACTTGGTCTTGCTTATGCCCCTTGGTCATTGGACTGCAAGCAGGAGTCTTGCGAATGCACCAGAAATGTGTTAAAACCTCGGCAAAAGCTACAATTGTTTCCAGGCCGTCCGTCATAAACAGCGTCGCTGGGTTATCGGTAGCCTGCCGTGATCGTATAGTGGTGAGTACTCTGCGTTGTGGCCGCAGCAACCCCGGTTCGAATCCGGGTCACGGCAGACCTTCCATTATTAACGGACAAACGCAAGCCTTTTTGTCTCTTTTGGCGTGGTTGCTACGTCGGATGACGCGCAGGCAACTCGTCCAACTTTGCAGCCCACATTAAGTCCGACGGGCTGGCGCAATCTGGCCTGTTGTAGTCGTGGCCGAGAGGTTAAGGCGATGGTCTCGAAATCCATTGGGGTTTCCCCGCGCAGGTTCAAACCCTGCCGACTACGGCTGCTTTGCTCTCCGGGTTTAGCGTTTGCTTTGTTGTACAAACCATTTCAAAGGCTGCTTAAGTGATTTCGCTCGCGATGAAATTGTGGGAAACATAGCTCTATGCTATGGGTAAATTCGTTTCTGCTGTACGTTTACATCAAAGATATGTAATTTGCACTAAAGTCCAACGCGTTAAACGGCGCGTTTCCTGGTGTTGTAAGCTCGTTTAAAGGTGGCATGGCGCACATCTTAGAAATAAAGTGGCCGAATAAGGCCTATTTCGAACCTGTGCCTGTGGTAGCGTGGCCGAGCGGTCTAAGGCGCTGGATTAAGGCTCCAGTCTCTTCGGAGGCGTGGGTTCAAATCCCACCGCTGCCAGCTGTGGCTCGAAAGTGACTGAGGTTTGCACTCGACCATAAAGGGCTGTTTTTAGCTGCCATCTGACCCGAATTAGCTGTTTCAGTCGTGCTTGGTGAGGAATGAAACTGCAGGCAGAATGACTTCCATTGACAGGATTGAACCCTCCTGCTCAGAAAAGGCCCGCAGAACTCTTAAAGCGAGAACCTTATGAGCTTCTGACTGTCGACGAAGCTTTGCAGGAAACTCCAATAAAAGAGATGTTGAAAAAGGACCCTAAATGGGCTACGACGGCAGTTTTTAAGGCACATGTGACTTCCCCATCAACCTGCCATTCCACAGAACAACATTCGCTGGTTCAGCTGTACTTGATGAGGAATATACAGTAAGAGCATAAGGGGTTACAGTTACCTACAGCTAGGTGCAGCTCCAGACATAGGATTGAACAGCCCCGCGTTTTAAACCTACGCAGCAATCTTGACTCACAGGTCCTTACATGCCACCGACTGTCAGAGTAGATTCGCAGCAACCCGTTATAAAAAGCAATGCCGTAAGACGTGGCCTTTCGATGTAGTGTGACTGAGCGGTCAAAGACGCCGGATTTAGGCTCCAGTCTCTTAGGAGGCGTGGGTTCAAGTCAGAGTAGACTCGCAGCAACCCGTTGTTATAAACAATGCCGTCAGACGTGGCCTTTCGAGGTAGTGTGACTGAGTTGTCTGAGACGCTGGATTTGGGATCCAGTCTCTTTGGAGGCCAGGCTTCAAGTGCCAGTAGAGTGTTTAACCACAGAGGATGCTCTCAAGCCGCATTCTGGGATGAGCTGCGTGGGCAGTTTTGCATCGTTCTTTCACTTTTTCATCTTCCATCTACCTCGCTAGCCGGATTGAAGTGTGCTTCATGAAGGATGAAGCTGGAGTGTCCAACCCCAGATATAGGACTTGACCACCGTTTCAAGACGGCACACCAAAATTTTAAGAGCTAATCTAGGCATTGAGGAGCACGAGCCCGGATAGCTCAGTCGGTAGAGCATCAGACTTTTAATCTGAGGGTCCAGGGTTCAAGTCCCTGTTCGGGTGTTGATTGGCAGCTTGAAGGTCCTGTATCCTGCTCTAGGTGTCCTAGCTGTGGTGAAAAATGTGAGTCATTAACTTGGTCTTGCTTATGCCCCTTGGTCATTGGACTGCAAGCAGGAGTCTTGCGAATGCACCAGAAATGTGTTAAAACCTCGGCAAAAGCTACAATTGTTTCCAGGCCGTCCGTCATAAACAGCGTCGCTGGGTTATCGGTAGCCTGCCGTGATCGTATAGTGGTGAGTACTCTGCGTTGTGGCCGCAGCAACCCCGGTTCGAATCCGGGTCACGGCAGACCTTCCATTATTAACGGACAAACGCAAGCCTTTTTGTCTCTTTTTGGCGTGGTTGCTACGTCGGATGACGCGCAGGCAACTCGTCCAACTTTGCAGCCCACATTAAGTCCGACGGGCTGGCGCAATCTGGCCTGTTGTAGTCGTGGCCGAGAGGTTAAGGCGATGGTCTCGAAATCCATTGGGGTTTCCCCGCGCAGGTTCAAACCCTGCCGACTACGGCTGCTTTGCTCTCCGGGTTTAGCGTTTGCTTTGTTGTACAAACCATTTCAAAGGCTGCTTAAGTGATTTCGCTCGCGATGAAATTGTGGGAAACATAGCTCTATGCTATGGGTAAATTCGTTTCTGCTGTACGTTTACATCAAAGATATGTAATTTGCACTAAAGTCCAACGCGTTAAACGGCGCGTTTCCTGGTGTTGTAAGCTCGTTTAAAGGTGGCATGGCGCACATCTTAGAAATAAAGTGGCCGAATAAGGCCTATTTCGAACCTGTGCCTGTGGTAGCGTGGCCGAGCGGTCTAAGGCGCTGGATTAAGGCTCCAGTCTCTTCGGAGGCGTGGGTTCAAATCCCACCGCTGCCAGCTGTGGCTCGAAAGTGACTGAGGTTTGCACTCGACCATAAAGGGCTGTTTTTAGCTGCCATCTGACCCGAATTAGCTGTTTCAGTCGTGCTTGGTGAGGAATGAAACTGCAGGCAGAATGACTTCCATTGACAGGATTGAACCCTCCTGCTCAGAAAAGGCCCGCAGAACTCTTAAAGCGAGAACCTTATGAGCTTCTGACTGTCGACGAAGCTTTGCAGGAAACTCCAATAAAAGAGATGTTGAAAAAGGACCCTAAATGGGCTACGACGGCAGTTTTTAAGGCACATGTGACTTCCCCATCAACCTGCCATTCCACAGAACAACATTCGCTGGTTCAGCTGTACTTGATGAGGAATATACAGTAAGAGCATAAGGGGTTACAGTTACCTACAGCTAGGTGCAGCTCCAGACATAGGATTGAACAGCCCCGCGTTTTAAACCTACGCAGCAATCTTGACTCACAGGTCCTTACATGCCACCGACTGTCAGAGTAGATTCGCAGCAACCCGTTATAAAAAGCAATGCCGTAAGACGTGGCCTTTCGATGTAGTGTGACTGAGCGGTCAAAGACGCCGGAATTAGGCTCCAGTCTCTTCGGAGGCGTGGGTTCAAGTCAGAGTAGACTCGCAGCAACCCGTTGTTATAACAATGCCGTCAGACGTGGCCTTTCGAGGTAGTGTGACTGAGTTGTCTGAGATGCTGGATTTGGGATCCAGTCTCTTTGGAGGCCAGGCTTCAAGTCCCACTGCTGCCAGTAGAGTGTTTAACCACAGAGGTTGCTCTCAAGCCGCATTCTGGGATTAGCTGCGTGGGCAGTTTTGCATCGTTCTTTCACTTTTTCATCTTCCATCTACCTCGCTAGCCGGATTGAAGTGTGCTTCATGAAGGATGAAGCTGGAGTGTCCAACCCCAGATATAGGACTTGACCACCGTTTCAAGACGGCACACCAAAATTTTAAGAGCTAATCTAGGCATTGAGGAGCACGAGCCCGGATAGCTCAGTCGGTAGAGCATCAGACTTTTAATCTGAGGGTCCAGGGTTCAAGTCCCTGTTCGGGTGTTGATTGGCAGCTTGAAGGTCATGTATCCTGCTCTAGGTGTCCTAGCTGTGGTGAAAAATGTGAGTCATTAACTTGGTCTTGCTTATGCCCCTTGGTCATTGGACTGCAAGCAGGAGTCTTGCGAATGCACCAGAAATGTGTTAAAACCTCGGCAAAAGCTACAATTGTTTCCAGGCCGTCCGTCATAAACAGCGTCGCTGGGTTATCGGTAGCCTGCCGTGATCGTATAGTGGTGAGTACTCTGCGTTGTGGCCGCAGCAACCCCGGTTCGAATCCGGGTCACGGCAGACCTTCCATTATTAACGGACAAACGCAAGCCTTTTTGTCTCTTTTTGGCGTGGTTGCTACGTCGGATGACGCGCAGGCAACTCGTCCAACTTTGCAGCCCACATTATGTCTGGAATTAGCTGTTTAAGTCGTGCTTGGGGAGGAATGAAACTGCAGGCAGAATGACTTCCATTGACAGGATTGAACCCTCCTGCTCAGAAAAGGCCCGCAGAACTCTTAAAGCGAGGACCTTATGAGCTTATGACTGTCGACGAAGCTTTGCAGGAAACTCCATTAAAAGAGATGTTGAAAAAGGACCCTAAATGGGCTACTACGGCGGTTTTTAAGGCACATGTGACTTCCCCATCAACCTGCCATTCCACAGAACAACATTCGCTGGTTCAGCTGTAGTTGATGAGGAATATACAGTAAGAGCATAAGGGGTTACAGTTACCTACAGCTAGGTGCAGCTCCAGACATAGGATTGAACAGCCCCGCGTTTTAAACCTACGCAGCAATCTTGACTCACAGGTCCTTACATGCCACCGACTGTCAGAGTAGATTCGCAGCAACCCGTTATAAAAAGCAATGCCGTAAGACGTGGCCTTTCGATGTAGTGTGACTGAGCGGTCAAAGACGCCGGATTTAGGCTCCAGTCTCTTAGGAGGCGTGGGTTCAAGTCAGAGTAGACTCGCAGCAACCCGTTGTTATAAACAATGCCGTCAGACGTGGCCTTTCGAGGTAGTGTGACTGAGTTGTCTGAGACGCTGGATTTGGGATCCAGTCTCTTTGGAGGCCAGGCTTCAAGTGCCAGTGGAGTGTTTAACCACAGAGGATGCTCTCAAGCCGCATTCTGGGATGAGCTGCGTGGGCAGTTTTGCATCGTTCTTTCACTTTTTCATCTTCCATCTACCTCGCTAGCCGGATTGAAGTGTGCTCGATGAAGGATGAAGCTGGAGTGTCCAACCCCAGATATAGGACTTGACCACCGTTTCAAGACGGCACACCAAACTTTTAAGAGCTAATCTAGGCATTGAGGAGCACGAGCCCGGATAGCTCAGTCGGTAGAGCATCAGACTTTTAATCTGAGGGTCTAGGGTTCAAGTCCCTGTTTGGGTGTTGATTGGCAGCTTGGAGGTCCTGTGTCCTGCTCTAGGTGTCCGAGCTGTGGTGAAAAATGTGAGTCATTAACTTGGTCTTGCTTATGCCCCTTGGTCATTGGACTGCAAGCAGGAGTCTTGCGAATGCACCAGAAATGTGTTAAAACCTCGGCAAAAGCTACAATTGTTTCCAGGCCGTCCGTCATAAACAGCGTCGCTGGGTTATCGGTAGCCTGCCGTGATCGTATAGTGGTGAGTACTCTGCGTTGTGGCCGCAGCAACCCCGGTTCGAATCCGGGTCACGGCAGACCTTCCATTATTAACGGAGAAACGCAAGCCTTTTTGGCGTGGCTGCTACGTCGGATTGACGCGCAGGCAACTCGTCCAACTTTGCAGCCCACATTAAGTCCGACGGGCTGGCGCAATCTGGCCTGTTGTAGTCGTGGCCGAGAGGTTAAGGCGATGGACTTGAAATCCATTGTGGTTTCCCCTTGCAGGTTCAAACCCTGCCGACTACGGCTGCTTTGCTCTCCGGGTTTAGCGTTTGCTTTGTTGTACAAACCATTTCAAAGGCTGCTTAAGTGATTTCGCTCGCGATGAAATTGTGGGAAACATAGCTCTATGCTATGGGTAAATTCGTTTCTGCTGTACGTTTACATCAAAGATATGTAATTTGCACTAAAGTCCAACGCGTTAAACGGCGCGTTTCCTGGTGTTGTAAGCTCGTTTAAAGGTGGCATGGCGCACATCTTAGAAATAAAGTGGCCGAATAAGGCCTATTTCGAACCTGTGCCTGTGGTAGCGTGGCCGAGCGGTCTAAGGCGCTGGATTAAGGCTCCAGTCTCTTCGGAGGCGTGGGTTCAAATCCCACCGCTGCCAGCTGTGGCTCGAAAGTGACTGAGGTTTGCACTCGACCATAAAGGGCTGTTTTTAGCTGCCATCTGACCCGAATTAGCTGTTTCAGTCGTGCTTGGTGAGGAATGAAACTGCAGGCAGAATGACTTCCATTGACAGGATTGAACCCTCCTGCTCAGAAAAGGCCCGCAGAACTCTTAAAGCGAGAACCTTATGAGCTTCTGACTGTCGACGAAGCTTTGCAGGAAACTCCAATAAAGAGATGTTGAAAAAGGACCCTAAATGGGCTACGACGGCAGTTTTTAAGGCACATGTGACTTCCCCATCAACCTGCCATTCCACAGAACAACATTCGCTGGTTCAGCTGTAGTTGATGAGGAATATACAGTAAGAGCATAAGGGGTTACAGTTACCTACAGCTAGGTGCAGCTCCAGACATAGGATTGAACAGCCCCGCGTTTTAAACCTACGCAGCAATCTTGACTCACAGGTCCTTACATGCCACCGACTGTCAGAGTAGATTCGCAGCAACCCGTTATAAAAAGCAATGCCGTAAGACGTGGCCTTTCGATGTAGTGTGACTGAGCGGTCAAAGACGCCGGATTTAGGCTCCAGTCTCTTAGGAGGCGTGGGTTCAAGTCAGAGTAGACTCGCAGCAACCCGTTGTTATAAACAATGCCGTCAGACGTGGCCTTTCGAGGTAGTGTGACTGAGTTGTCTGAGACGCTGGATTTGGGATCCAGTCTCTTTGGAGGCCAGGCTTCAAGTGCCAGTGGAGTGTTTAACCACAGAGGATGCTCTCAAGCCGCATTCTGGGATGAGCTGCGTGGGCAGTTTTGCATCGTTCTTTCACTTTTTCATCTTCCATCTACCTCGCTAGCCGGATTGAAGTGTGCTTGATGAAGGATGAAGCTGGAGTGTCCAACCCCAGATATAGGACTTGACCACCGTTTCAAGACGGCACACCAAACTTTTAAGAGCTAATCTAGGCATTGAGGAGCACGAGCCCGGATAGCTCAGTCGGTAGAGCATCAGACTTTTAATCTGAGGGTCCAGGGTTCAAGTCCCTGTTCGGGTGTTGATTGGCAGCTTGAAGGTCCTGTGTCCTGCTCTAGGTGTCCTAGCTGTGGTGAAAAATGTGAGTCATTAACTTGGTCTTGCTTATGCCCCTTGGTCATTGGACTGCAAGCAGGAGTCTTGCGAATGCACCAGAAATGTGTTAAAACCTCGGCAAAAGCTACAATTGTTTCCAGGCCGTCCGTCATAAACAGCGTCGCTGGGTTATCGGTAGCCTGCCGTGATCGTATAGTGGTGAGTACTCTGCGTTGTGGCCGCAGCAACCCCGGTTCGAATCCGGGTCACGGCAGACCTTCCATTATTAACGGACAAACGCAAGCCTTTTTGTCTCTTTTTGGCGTGGTTGCTACGTCGGATGACGCGCAGGCAACTCGTCCAACTTTGCAGCCCACATTAAGTCCGACGGGCTGGCGCAATCTGGCCTGTTGTAGTCGTGGCCGAGAGGTTAAGGCGATGGTCTCGAAATCCATTGGGGTTTCCCCGCGCAGGTTCAAACCCTGCCGACTACGGCTGCTTTGCTCTCCGGGTTTAGCGTTTGCTTTGTTGTACAAACCATTTCAAAGGCTGCTTAAGTGATTTCGCTCGCGATGAAATTGTGGGAAACATAGCTCTATGCTATGGGTAAATTCGTTTCTGCTGTACGTTTACATCAAAGATATGTAATTTGCACTAAAGTCCAACGCGTTAAACGGCGCGTTTCCTGGTGTTGTAAGCTCGTTTAAAGGTGGCATGGCGCACATCTTAGAAATAAAGTGGCCGAATAAGGCCTATTTCGAACCTGTGCCTGTGGTAGCGTGGCCGAGCGGTCTAAGGCGCTGGATTAAGGCTCCAGTCTCTTCGGAGGCGTGGGTTCAAATCCCACCGCTGCCAGCTGTGGCTCGAAAGTGACTGAGGTTTGCACTCGACCATAAAGGGCTGTTTTTAGCTGCCATCTGACCCGAATTAGCTGTTTCAGTCGTGCTTGGTGAGGAATGAAACTGCAGGCAGAATGACTTCCATTGACAGGATTGAAGCCTCCTGCTCAGAAAAGGCCCGCAGAACTCTTAAAGCGAGAACCTTATGAGCTTCTGACTGTCGACGAAGCTTTGCAGGAAACTCCAATAAAAGAGATGTTGAAAAAGGACCCTAAATGGGCTACGACGGCAGTTTTTAAGGCACATGTGACTTCCCCATCAACCTGCCATTCCACAGAACAACATTCGCTGGTTCAGCTGTAGTTGATGAGGAATATACAGTAAGAGCATAAGGGGTTACAGTTACCTACAGCTAGGTGCAGCTCCAGACATAGGATTGAACAGCCCCGCGTTTTAAACCTACGCAGCAATCTTGACTCACAGGTCCTTACATGCCACCGACTGTCAGAGTAGATTCGCAGCAACCCGTTATAAAAAGCAATGCCGTAAGACGTGGCCTTTCGATGTAGTGTGACTGAGCGGTCAAAGACGCCGGATTTAGGCTCCAGTCTCTTAGGAGGCGTGGGTTCAAGTCAGAGTAGACTCGCAGCAACCCGTTGTTATAAACAATGCCGTCAGACGTGGCCTTTCGAGGTAGTGTGACTGAGTTGTCTGAGACGCTGGATTTGGGATCCAGTCTCTTTGGAGGCCAGGCTTCAAGTGCCAGTGGAGTGTTTAACCACAGAGGATGCTCTCAAGCCGCATTCTGGGATGAGCTGCGTGGGCAGTTTTGCATCGTTCTTTCACTTTTTCATCTTCCATCTACCTCGCTAGCCGGATTGAAGTGTGCTTGATGAAGGATGAAGCTGGAGTGTCCAACCCCAGATATAGGACTTGACCACCGTTTCAAGACGGCACACCAAACTTTTAAGAGCTAATCTAGGCATTGAGGAGCACGAGCCCGGATAGCTCAGTCGGTAGAGCATCAGACTTTTAATCTGAGGGTCTAGGGTTCAAGTCCCTGTTTGGGTGTTGATTGGCAGCTTGGAGGTCCTGTGTCCTGCTCTAGGTGTCCGAGCTGTGGTGAAAAATGTGAGTCATTAACTTGGTCTTGCTTATGCCCCTTGGTCATTGGACTGCAAGCAGGAGTCTTGCGAATGCACCAGAAATGTGTTAAAACCTCGGCAAAAGCTACAATTGTTTCCAGGCCGTCCGTCATAAACAGCGTCGCTGGGTTATCGGTAGCCTGCCGTGATCGTATAGTGGTGAGTACTCTGCGTTGTGGCCGCAGCAACCCCGGTTCGAATCCGGGTCACGGCAGACCTTCCATTATTAACGGACAAACGCAAGCCTTTTTGTCTCTTTTTGGCGTGGTTGCTACGTCGGATGACGCGCAGGCAACTCGTCCAACTTTGCAGCCCACATTAAGTCCGACGGGCTGGCGCAATCTGGCCTGTTGTAGTCGTGGCCGAGAGGTTAAGGCGATGGACTCGAAATCCATTGGGGTTTCCCCGCGCAGGTTCAAACCCTGCCGACTACGGCTGCTTTGCTCTCCGGGTTTAGCGTTTGCTTTGTTGTACAAACCATTTCAAAGGCTGCTTAAGTGATTTCGCTCGCGATGAAATTGTGGAAAACATAGCTCTATGCTATGGGTAAATTCGTTTCTGCTGTACGTTTTACATCAAAGATATGTAATTTGCACTAAAGTCCAACGCGTTAAACGGCGCGTTTCCTGGTGTTGTAAGCTCGTTTAAAGGTGGCATGGCGCACATCTTAGAAATAAAGTGGCCGAATAAGGCCTATTTCGAACCTGTGCCTGTGGTAGCGTGGCCGAGCGGTCTAAGGCGCTGGATTAAGGCTCCAGTCTCTTCGGAGGCGTGGGTTCAAATCCCACCGCTGCCAGCTGTGGCTCGAAAGTGACTGAGGTTTGCACTCGACCATAAAGGGCTGTTTTTAGCTGCCATCTGACCCGAATTAGCTGTTTCAGTCGTGCTTGGTGAGGAATGAAACTGCAGGCAGAATGACTTCCATTGACAGGATTGAACCCTCCTGCTATAAAGGCCCGCAGAACTCTTAAGCGAGAACCTTATGAGCTTCTGACTGTCGACGAAGCTTTGCAGGAAACTCCAATAAAAGAGATTTTGAAAAAGGACCCTAAATGGGCTACGACGGCAGTT